>CAEGAF010044809.1:0-12070 GCA_903067075.1 Micropoecilia bifurca | reverse complement strand
CAGCCAAGCATGATTTAATGTTACACAATACAGTTTTACCAAGTTGCTCAAAGTCTAAACTGGTATTGTTGTGCATTTAAGGTGTAAAGTTTATCTTCCACCAAACGCCCCCTAAGGCATCCCAGCGCCCCATTTTGTAAAAATGTCCGCCAGCGCCCCCTGCTGTCCTCTGAACGCCCCCTGGGGGGCGGTACCGCCCACGTTGAGAACCGCTACTCTAGGATGAGGTGGTTTTACAGTTCTATCTAAATTTGCATGTTTTACAGAACTTCAATGGAAACGTGTTTGTACACAGCAGCATAGTGCTTCTTTATAAGGATTAGCCTCCTTTAAGTCTCACAGCATTGTGCAGTTCATCACAAGTTGTCAGTCAAACATGTTGAATCCATAGCTCTTCTGCAAAATCACACATGCACCCTCTCCAAAAATGCCAACATCTTGTCTGATAGCTCAGATATCATGTATCTGTTTACATCTGTTACTGCAATGATTTTTAATGCCTTACGTGAACAGGTTTACTCACACACGATTTTCATGGCATTTTCTATTCAATGTAAATACTGCAGTTGTAAAACTGTAATGTTATGTCATTAGCAGAACTTCAAAACAGTTTTGCGCATTGAAAAATCAGCTACTGTTGATGTATGACAGTTTCATGAAGATGTTATTCCACACCAACATGTCCATCAGTTGATGGCTAGTACTGCTAATCCACCTCAGCACTTTAGTCACTCACAGTCGTAATTCAATCTATACTGACATACCATCAGGCTCAATTCACTTCAATCAGTTTAATTGTGGATCATTTTACAGGTAACGGCATTATTTTCCAAGTTGTGAGCATCTTTTGGAGCATGGTGGAGCAGTGTAAAAAATAAAAATTGTAAAGAGGAATAAACTTTAAATCACATTTTGGAAAGATGAGTTAAATTTCATTAGCCTCACCTGGTATGCTTACTACCTGTAACATAGTCTTAGGAAATGCATTTACAAATGAGCATTTACAGAAATGTAGCACTCCAGAAAGGGTAACAAAAATCTATGAGTTTAAAGCTTAGTTGTACCACAGAGAGATTCTTTACTATTTTGGAGACATCAATCAGTGGAAGGAGGTCAATGTTGATTCAACAGCAAGAAAGACACTCAGCAAAAGTCGCATTCCCAATGGTGTTAGGCCGAATTCTGGAAAGGAAGCGATGTCTGGGTTTTTCTTTTGCTCTGACATAAAGCACTTAGTTGAAGTCTGGAAACATCTACTGAAGCAGCTCGAGGGAAGGTGAAAAACTATTATTCATATTCTTTTGAGTATGTATTATTGCTGATAGTTTTTCTCTAAAAGTTCCACTTCATTATTTTTGTAGGTTATTTTGCTGTTCTTAAAATCCATGAAGCAGGAAGTTTAAGAAATAGTAAGTCTAATCATTCTTTTCAGGGCTTTTTATTTGTAATTGTGAGCATTTTAATGGTATGAGTGTTGCATTGAAAACATTTTCTTTTAATATATTAATGGATATTGTAAGGTTTGATGGCTTTTATTTTGAAGAACCAGTGTCGTGTCTGCGACACACTTCTTGTTTTTCCTGGAGCTGCAGCAAACATGGCTGAATGTCATTCTGCCTTCAGAACCTAATGTTAGGATTCGGGTTAGTGTGAGCGATCTTTCCTATAGAGGATCTTCGGGGGAGAATTCTGACAGGTTGGCGCACCAGCGGCTCATTCCAGTGATTGACTGAAAGGCCTTTTTAAGAAGCAGTGGAGCAGCCAGTCAACGCTCGATGGTCCCACTCGTTGGAAACGCCGAGCTGTTTAAATCAAGCCTGAATTCTGAGATCACTGTCTGCCAGGATCGAACCTCTCCGCCTGCCGCTCTCCTCTCCTCTCCATCTTAGATCCTTGGAACGCTCCCGGATCCAAGCCCTTCCCTCCCTGCAACCACCATCCGAAACCACAAACCAGAGTTGACCTGCCTACAGATCTTCCGGAGCGCTATCTAACTGTACTTTGAAACTGATTAAAACTCTCACTGAACAGTGATCCCGAGTGTTGTCATGTGAACTTGCATGTGGGTCAAGAAACTGAAATCCAACATGACACCTAATCTTTTCCATCCACAAGGTAACTTTGTTGAAGAAATGCTGCAAGTTAATTTTATGATGAGATATACTGTATACTGTTTAGGTTGGATGTCCAGTATGTTTCTCCTCATTTCACTTTTTGGGTCATTTTGGGTCATTTGGGAACAATTTCACTATTATTCACAGGGTTAGTAATATTTACTAGAGATGGCTCTAATGACCGCTTTTGGGGTCAATTTGATGCTGTTGTACACTTACACTGCTGCCAAATTTGTTGTTGCTTTTTTGTTGTTTAATGACATTCAACCACATTTTATCCCTGCAGCTAATTTCTACACTTCAAAAAAGGAAGCTGAAAACAGATATAGTCAAACAGTTTAATAACATAAAAAATAGATAAACAGCAAACAATCTCAAATTCAGCTATTTACAAAAACACAATGGAATAAACTCTTTACAAATTAGAAAAAGAAGGACTCTGCAGGAACACAAGAAAACATGGACAGAATGAAATCCAAGATAAGTGCTACCCAGTAAAGCTTCACACTGCATGGAAGAAAGACAACAAGCAATAAGAAAGACCTTCAGCTCATTATCCTTTTCAGACCCTTCCTCCTCTTCTTCTATCTCCTCCAGTTCTGAGGAACCCGTCTCTTGCAAGGAGAACGTGTTCCTGCGACAAGCTGGAGGGGTTACAGGAGTGACTGGCCCCATTCCTGGATGGGGCACCGATAGGGAGGGAGGCGACTGGAGCTGGGACGGCACCTGGATGAGTGGCCAACTCCAACAGGCACCGGGAATCCTTGGACTGGTTGGTGTTTAGGTACCGGACGTAGAACTTGTCCGCCATACTGCTATCATGACATATGATGGCAGACAGTCCAGTCTGGACCTTGGGCTGATGGAAGTTCTTGGCCTGAATGCAGAGAAGGAGAACAAACACATAATTAATTAATCTCTTGTTTCTGTAAACGAGGGGACAGCAAGAAGAGTAAAGCAAAGCATTGCAACAGCCAAGCAGATGTCTGTGAAGGTGGGTCTCCCCATTTCTCCCAGGGAATCTAGAGGTACTTCAGAAGATTCTTGGCCCCAGTTTTGACCCTGCTATAGAACTCCAGGTCCTGCAGGGCTCCTTCAAAAGGAAAATGTGTTTGATGTTACAGCCCTTCTGTAAACATTCAGCTTGAGGAGGAAGATAGTAAAAATCTTACCCAGAGGTTTTGGGATCTGGAGAGCTGTTGGCACCAGTTTAGATGTGCCGGTGACACAGCAGGCAGCTCCTTGGCGGACTTCACCTTCATTAGGAGGATGGCCACCTTCTTCTGAAACTGCACAATACATGAGCAAACAGTCTTGTGTTAGACAGGCTATCTAACGGCCTTCTGGGAGTACCCACAAAATAGATGAACTTATTTTAATTAGTTTTACACATCTTTACCATGTCATTTAATATCACCAGCAACATTGTAAATATAAGTAGAAAACCTATTCAGCTCCCTCTTTTCCTTTGTATTTCATCCTTTTCTTTTTGCATTTCCTTCCTTCATTACTGTCCCAACCATTTTTCTCTGTTTAAAATCCTAAATGATAATGTTAAACATAATTCAAGCCTCTGTAATGGAGATGACCTAGTTCCCCCCACTGACTGCCAATCTCCTGGTATCTTTTGTTCCCCGTAATCTTCTCACCAAACTGACTTAGCTGTCCCTGTGCCTGTGTCACTGCTAATTTTATTGATGGCAACATACCAAAAAACTGAGAGCGTGGCAGTTAGATTTTCTGCTGCAATCTTGTATAAACTTTGCACCTTTCCTCCACTCTGGGAGCAGTTATCTGGGAATGAGTACATCACAATTAAAGTGAAATCGACAATAACTGAAGGAGCATTGAAAAAACCAAACTAAAAGTGATGAACCACCAGAACCATGGCTCAGTTCTGGTGGAGAATCGCTGCAATCAAAAAAGGGGGGAAATAATAATTTCATAGAACCTTCTCACTTAGTGTTCTGTGGGTGGATCCCCTGGATGAGTAATCTTTGCTAACAGATTGGGCTATTTAAGAATGCACAAACAGAGGTGAGGAAAAGGTGAAAAAGTAATTAAAATGAACTATCTGTAAGTTAAAGGAAGTTGAAACACACTTTTATTGTTAAGCTTCCTGTCTTCATCTCCTCCTAAAAGTGTATCTGTCTTGATCAATTCAAACCCATAGAAAAATTAGACTCTTTTCTTTAAGCCTCTAAGTTAGATTCTGTTCATTTCAAACTAAGCTCAGTGTTTTATCTGAAGAGCAAACCAAAAAACATAACATTGGTTTGTGCCAACCAAATGTGACAGTGTAGTTCTTGAGTTTTTGTTTTTCTTTGTCTTAGTTTCCATGTTCAGTTAAGGTATTCCTCTCTGTTTTTTCTTAGACAGAATATGTGTGTCTATGAATTTGTTTTTGATTTCTTGTCTAAGGTCCAGTCAAAGAGATTACAAGTACAGGAGGGAAATTCCAACATCTTTCAATTCAGCAAGTCTCTACAAATCCAGAGTAAAGTTTGAATCTTACCTAAAAATTCCAAACTGAGCCCATAGGCCTAATAAACTTGGCACAAAGGGCACAGGAAAAAATATCAAGACAATCCTGCCATCCTATGTAATTTTGGTGTATTACCATAATTTCCTCTATGTTTTCCCAATATTTCTATGATGCAATCTGTGCTAAATGTTCTGTTTTCTCCCAGTTTTCGATGGAAAGTGTTCCTGTTGGTTTTGCAGCCAACATCTTGCTGAAGTGGAACATCTTACACACAAATGAATGGAAATCCCTGGACATTTGGGACTGCATTGTGTAGGAAGCCATTGGAAAGGCTAATGAAACACACAATCTGTTACTTAGCAGAAGGATTGCAATAAAGATTGAGTTTTTTGTGCTGACCTGCTCAGGAAGTGTCATGCCTTTGCCAGTTACCACTGGTTGCAGAAATGAACCCAGGAATGATTTTATGAAGGATTTTCTTGGCCCAGAAGTCTTCACACTGTGACTGTGAACAGATTCATGTCTAACCAACATGACTAACACTGAACCCACAGCTGACAGCTCACGCCTCCTTTTCTCATACTGCCGTCTTTCAGCTGTCTCCATCCTGCCCACCTAATCTCAGTTTTGTATCAAAGGGTGATTGCGGATCGACGACAGCTTCCACAAACCCTCAGACAATAGAAAACCAGGAGCTGAACAAGCTTGTGCGCAGTATTAATCCACGTTACGCTGCGAAGCATCAGCTCACGCAGATGCACAACAGATGGACCCCTTCGCCTGACTTCATTTAAAACTTCGCCACAAGGGGAAAAAACTAAATGATGGGTCAATTAGGTTGGAAAACATCAGGCCATAAAACGGGATCATAGATTCATTAAAAGAAGGATGTTCGCTAAGAATTCTATTTGCAATCATTTTCCGCCGTTGGAACGTGTTTAATGTGAAATGATTTTTCTGCAAGGTTAAGATGTTTTCCTCTTTAACACCCTGACAATGCTGCATTGCAGAGCAATAACATTTAATGTTGACTACAGAAGCAGATGATGACATTCATTTTTACATAAAATACAAATGTTATTTTATGATTTAGGTGCTTGTTCTTTCTGTCCTGAACAGCACTAACTTTTTATTCATTTATTCTAATAGGATTCCAGCTTTAGCAATATGTTCAGAATAAATATTCACAATTTTTTTTTAAAGTCTTGTGTGTGTCCATTCTTAATGTGCCATACTGGCACACACACATGCATCTACACACACGCACACAGTTCACTGGGGGCTGAGCCATGGCTTGTCATGGCAGTGGAGATGTTCCACAATCCAAAGCGACAGCCTCAGAGTGCTGACGTTGTGTGTCTGGTCACAGCAGGTCATGTTTTGGTTAGGGTGTCCTTGAGCGTAATGCTGAGCTGCCTCATTCCTGCCTGACTGCACTCCGACCTTATGACTTGGGGAAACTCTTAATTAAAGCCTGCATAAAAAGCACATATGTTCGCTGACCAAAACTTGAGGATTTTTCTTCCTTTTATCAAAAAATAAATAAAAAAAAGTTCTTATTATGAGAGTTTTGATAAAATGACAAACAATACTGCCCTAAAGGCAGCAGGACAAAAGGTTGGAAGGTTTCTCAGATTGAAAAAGCACCAGTCAGAAATTTTCATCAGCAGAAATTCAGTAAAATTATTATTATTTTTTTTATGATGTGCTTAAGCTATTTGGGATTTTTTTTTTCTTTTCAGCAATCACAAATGTTGCAAGACAAAGTTTCAATAAATTTTACAAACAATAACGGGCTGCTAACACAGTAAAATGGATTTAGAAGGCTAGCTAGGCTTCTGGAATGGAACCAAATTCAACCTTATTTAAAATGCATGAACTCTGCATAAAACCTAGCCTGCTAAAAATCCAGCTCCTTGTTCTATGCTTTACTTCTCAGCTGTTGAGAAACGATTACTTGATGGAGGCGTAGACTCTGTTGAGGTTTTCAGTTTTACCCAATTGTTAACATTTGTGATGTATTGAGCCAGGTTGTGAAAGAAGCTAAGCTCTGAAGTCCATTGGAATGTGTGTGGCTGTGAATAACCACTGCAGAAAAAGAATCCCATAGCCGAACGACAACTATATAACATGTCTTACATGGTCCCCAAGAGCAGAAATAAGGAATCCTAGGGCTGGTGCATTAATTCACTGTGTGCATTAATGCATGTTAAGATATGCAGGTCCTTCTAAAAAAAATTAGCATATTGTGATAAAGTTCATTATCACAATATAATGTGAGTGTTTTCAACTGTCATATATTTTAGATTCATTGCACACCAACTGAAATATTTCAGGTCTTTTAATGTTTTAATACTGATGATTTTGGCATACCTTGCCAAGTTCTTGCATTTTGTTCTTCATTCATTTCCATTTAGTTTCTCTTGATCAGTATTATCCTCTCTTGTTTTATTGCTATGTCCACTTTAGTTTCTTTCCTATTGCTAGATTTATTTTGTTGTTTATTGACGCTCATCATCAGTGATCTTCACTCATCACCTGCTGCGCCGCCTAATCATCATGTTTCACATCATGTGTTGATTTTTTCACTGTTCAGCGTCGGATTCTCTGTTTTTATGCCATAATTCACATCTAGTTTGTCGCTCCGTTTTATGTCCCGCTTCTCCTGTTTCAGAGTTTTGTGCATTGTGCCGATCTTTTTTTTAACCCCTTAAGGTGCAGGGTGGTCGGGAAGCGTATCGATGTGGAAAAGGCAGACTGAGATAAACCTTTTAATACAACTGAAACAATTTCTGCATTCTGATTATTGACATTTAAAGTGCTGTGTTGTTCTATCACCCCAGTTTCATACCGGACCACTTACAGCATCGGTGTTAACTAGAGGTGTGCCGATGGATCGGTAACTGATCATAATCCGGCCGATTTCTGTGAAGAAGTGCTTGATCTGTGATCGGCGATCATTGGCTCTGTTGCCGCTACTAATCACCTGCATCTCATTTTTCAGCCTGCCTGTGCAGCTGGTCTCCTCTTTCCTTCACACGGCGCAAACACGCAGCAACAAATCCTAAGCGATGTGTAACTATAACGCACTGAGTGATGGGGACGTTTGCGTGTTGTGGTGGAAAATTGAAGCAGGTCAAAATGCATCAACACAACGAACCTAAGAGACATAAAAACAATGACGGAGTTTGGCTACATCGAGGCTCACTGCAGTAAAAAAGACATGGAGGATCAGATAGCAGGTAAAGCAGTGCAGCTAGAAACACTCACCTGGATTAGCATGACGGTCAGAAAGCTAAACTAATAACCTGGAAAATGGTTTAAGTCTTGGAGCTGCGATGTAAGACGCTGGTTCTGCTGTTGAACCGCTGCTCCGCTACAGGTAGTAATATTTTATATTTAGTAATATTTGACAGTCGAAGCTGCTTCTGCTCCACCTGGTAGTGACTCTCACACCAAACCTCTGCTTAAAGCTGCAGCATCTAACCTAAAAATATATATTTTACATATGTATTAAACCTTTATCTGTCCTAACATGAGACAGATAATCTCTAAAAAAATAATCGATCTCCTCCCTGTTCTGTATAATTACTCCGCTCAGNATCTCTAAAAAAAATAATTGATCTCCTCCCTGTTCTGCATAATTACTCCGCTCAGTCAGAAACAGCCAATCAGAACTAGCAGTAATCAGCTAGCCGCCATGCTAACAGGAAGTTTTCATTCAGTAACTCTGGATTGTTTATTGTAATGAATCCTGTTTTTGCCTTTGAATGTTAAGTTTTATACTTGAATTTTTTTGGCAATGTTGAAAGGTTATAGAGCAAGCGTATGTTTTCCACGCTCCTTCCACCTTCCTTGGGGGGGGGCGCCGATTTATGTTTTCGCATCCACCTGAATAATGTGTAGTTGCGCCACTGATTAATGACATTAACTTGAGAAGTTGGACCTGCATGTTGTCATTCCTTGTGGCCTTTAAAGGCAATTAAATAATAAACTTGCAGATTCTGCAAGTGTCTTTTTTTTTTACATTTCAGGTTTTCTGGCTCTTTCCCACCATCCAAAACTTTGCATATTCTTTTTTACTATTTTTAAAGGCTTTGTTGGCTCTACAGGAAAGCAGGATGTGAGTGAGAGGGAAGACACGTGGCAAAGGCCATCAGGCTGGAAACCAAACCCACAACAGCCAAGCTGACGACTAAAGCCTCCATATTTGGGTCATTCTTTACCCCTCCACTGCCACACTCACTCTTTCTTGATCACAGATGGTTATAATAAGGAACATAAATTGAGCTTTGAAAAGCAAGTGTCTTTCTCACTTTGCATCTAAAACTAAGCAAATGTTTATTCATTTATGAAAATAACCACAAACTGTCTCATAAGTTTGTGAGAATCTTCTACTGCAAACCAGATAATTTTGTCAGAATGTCTTCTTGGTCTTTTGAATATGCATGTGTGGTGAAAGATGTTCTTTCCTTTGACAGATTTCTATCTAAAGAAGCTCAACCACTTACATCGAGTCACTGACTACAGTCATGTACTGTTTAGGTTCTTGATAGCTTTTTTATACCATAACTCTAGTTTTCAACATGATTGTTCATATTTTATACATTGATTGACACTTATCTATTGGTGTCTCACACAGTTAACCCACAAATTATTAGCCCCAGCAGATTTAGATTAAAAATTATCTTAACTCAATGAAGAAGTGCTCTTCTGCTTTGAGACATGCATCAATTAAATAAAATATATAAAACAGATTAATCTAGATAATTTATTCCTATCTCCTAATGTCTTTGTTTTTGTTGTTTATTGGTTTATTAGGCAGTAAAGAGTTCCACATTGTTTATAAAGCAGAAAACCAAAATTTAACGAACAAACATTGTTGCTTGATTGTCTCTCCTGTTGGTTCTAAAGGAGGCATTAAGCTGTAGTTGCAGCAGTTCACCACTGGAGGGCGCATTGAAAACAATGAGCACTTCTGACTCAAAAGGCCTCACTTTCTCTCTTATCAGTTAATAGTTGTCAACAACAATACAAAAAAACCCGTGAAACCACCAATTAACTGTGCAACATCCACATGTTCTGTTTGTTTAATGCTCTTTAACAAACAGCTGCATTTGAATTGTGATTAAATTACTTCTGAAGGAAGTTAGATACATTGTTTATAGGAGTATCACAATAAAGGGGAATAACAACAAATGTTAACCCCATCAAGTTCTTCCCTGGATGACAGTGAATGTCAATTACCATGCATGTGCAAAACTCACATATCCTATATCTACGTGAAATAAATAGTTCTGTTCAAAGTCAATTTCAAATCTTTGTTTCATCTGATAATTTTCTACTTTAGAGGGCTTGAGCATCTGATTTCAGACAGAGGAACAACAAGAACCCAAACGGTTGCTGTACCTCACTCTGCATTCACAAACACTGAGCCCGTTAAAAAATATATTTCTACTAAATGTTAAAGATAAGGAAAGATCCATGTACTGGGAAACCAGCATGCACTGTTGATGTTTTGTAAATAATAAAAAGAAAACATGTAGAGCACTACAAGTCAGTATTAAATCATCGACAGAGAAGAATTTTGATTTAAGAAATTGTATTTATACACATGATGAAAAGGAGCAGAGAGTGACTTCTAGCAACTTAAACATTTCCTAATTTTAACTGAGCTAGAAAAGTAAGCAGAGTGAGAATATGTTTTCTGTTGGTTATTTGCAATTTTCTAACATGTGAGTTAAACACAGTAAAGTCTGCTTGGTTGCCGAAGAATAAGAATAAATCATTTTCAAAAATTAGGGAGCAAACATTGTTGGTATTTTTTCACAAATCCACAATTTGGTAGCATTACATGAAACATCATTCCAAGTTGCACCAGCATAAGATGTGATATGTGCACAGTCCTCATCACTCCATGTTGAGTCTCCATCAAAGTTATCAGGCTGGTTGAAGCTCCAGGATCTGACAGAGTTGAGAAAGAGAGAATCGTGGAACTTTTTTCCTTTTGCATCAGAATTTAATTTTAATCATTTCTAGCCTGCAATAATTAGGTTTGTGATGGAGTTGTAATTGTGGTTATTTAACCAGTATTGTGTTGTGTCCTCAGATTTTGACGAGTTAAGAAGGAGTCGGATTTCTGAGATATTATCACAGGGTATTAAAATCATCAGACAGTCTTGATTGAGTTTCTTTGTGTTGAAAGTCTGAACGGTTTAATGTTTTCATGTGTGTAACATGGCAGCCTTTTGCGGTTGGATTTTACAGTGAGGAAGACTACTTGAGGCAGAGTCATGTGGAAACAGCAGTGGGTTTATTCTTCACAGCATCAACACACACAACTCTCCTTTCATGTGAAACTGCAGGCTTAAATAGTCTCAGCTGTGACGGACCCAACCACCTCCAATTCACAGGAGAATCTCACTTAACAAATCTCAACCTATTTAAATAAAATACATTTTACTAAATATAAACATTTTAATTTACTTTTTAGAAATATTTTATATTTTATCTTACACCAAATGAGACGCCACAAAAAAAAACAAATGATTTCCTCTCCACACTTTTCAGTGGCCTCTCCCAGAACCTATAAATGGTGTCTGGAGAGGACACAGAAAAGACAGGTGAGTCACTTAATATCAGCACTCCACACTAAACAGATTATGCACAAACATTTTTTCAGTTTTACCTACAAGTAGCTCATTGCTCTGAGTAACAATTATCCTCCCTTCACAGCAACCACCTCACTTGTCAATGAGCAGCAGCTGTGCAGAGCCCAGAACAAAAGGCTACATGCTAATCACTAAAATACTTAATAAATACAATCAAAACTTCTTGTGTGCAAATTATTTATGTGCAAATCTCTGCTTAAAGTGCAGTGCTAAATAAAGTGCTATACAGTGACTTAAGTAAAAACAAATGCACATTGTAATGAAGCTCACTTCATTACAATGTGCGTTTCCATCTCAGCCTGGCAAAGACATAAACATGCAGTAAATAAATGGATTTCCAATCGGATTTTTGCATCAAAGAGTAAAGAATAAACACTGTAGCTTTTAAAACGTGTATATGTTTGAAATTTTAAATTTATATTTGTGACTATTTACAAAATAGACCAGCAAGTTTTGCAGTAAGCAGATTACTAGGTAACACAAAAGGTATTGAGAGGGAACGCAAACGAAAATGTTTCCCTATGTTCCCAGTAAACTCTGTAAATATTAAATAACTGATAGTTATTGGGGGTAAAATGTTTGATCAGATTGGTTAATAATCTTGACAATGACACTACAGATAAAATTCAAGATGCAACTTATTTCAATGAAATATTTAAATTCAATGTGATCTAACTTCTTGTTAATATTTGACATTATGACTTTACACAAATGTCAAGTGTTTATGCAGAAACCATGTTGCAAACTAAAGGAAACAACATCCAGAGTCTCTGCTGGAGCTCAATGAAAAACTGGATCCT
>CAEGAF010044804.1:0-21728 GCA_903067075.1 Micropoecilia bifurca | reverse complement strand
AAAGTACCCATTATTAAATCTACTTAAGTAAAGTACAGATACACGAAAATTGTACTTAAGTACAGTAACGAAGTACTTGTACTTCGTTACTTCCCACCACTGTTGAAGATCTGAATGTAAAGTCCAATAATAATAATAATTAACACTGAAACATGCAAAAAGCTTATCAACAATTATAAGAAGGTTGAGCTTAATAACATTAAAACATTTTATGCAGCCATTTATAAGTTAAATATGTAAACACTTTTTTATAAAGTATAAAAAAGTGTACATGTAAAATCCTTTTACATGATTTACTCTCTTTTGCGTGAATTCTGTTTCATTTTCTATCAACTCTTAACAACTCTGTTAATATTGTAACAGTTATAAAAGGCAGCAAGCCTGAAGACAGCAAAGGAAATGTAAATAAAAAAGGAAGAAATTACCCAGAAGCATCAGAGTCTGAGCCTTGTTTGGGTTTGAAGTAAATGTTCCTGCATTTTGTGGTGCAGCTTGAGCAGATGGCTCTCAGCAGTTTGCTTTGGGAGGACGGTAGCTCGGCAACATCCTCAGGGACGTTAGGTTGCACAGGTGCGTTTTCATCTGTAGTTATTTTTACCAGGTATTTGGGGAGGATGGAGAGAGTCCCGGACAGAAACACGGAAAACTTCTACACAGGTAGAATCAATTTGGTTCAAAAATGCATTTTATATATATGTATAAAGTAGAATATTGAAAAGAGGAAATGTTAAGCTGCTTCTCAAGTACAGCATCTTGCAAAACATTTTCACATTTTGTCCAGTAAAAATCACAAGTTTCATTGTCGTTATTAAGATTTTCTGATAGAACAATATACATTATTTCCTAGTAAAAATTTAAACAGTGTGGTATGAAGCTGCATTTAACCCTTTTGCTCTGATACAACAACAAAAAATCTAGTGTAAACAAAAGTCTCAAAGATTATCTTAAGGTGATTTTTAACATTAGCCCTCAACAATAAAAAAACCTAAGAAATCTTGTTTCAATGTTTAGATCCAACTGTATGGACAGCATTTCTATCGAGCTTCCACAGAAATTGGTAAATAAAAAAATATATAATTAGTGGTCAAAAAAACAAGCACCTACGTTTGGCTAAATGGCCGAATTCAAAAGTCCAATCTGTTGTCTGATCAAATGAACTGTGCCAACATGGTTAATAATCATACACTCAGTCTTTACAGTTTTTATTTACTTCATTTTAGGCATTCAAACATATCAAACACTTTGAAAATCTAATCTTTCTTGAAGGAACATAACAACTGAGGAGGGCCCAAACCAGAGCCCTGGAGAACCTCATAAGTTAGTTTGATCTAAAATAACATGGTTTCCACTTCTAAAGGTCCGATTAGAACCACGCCGAACGGTTCTGGAGATTTCCATCAAACTGTGAAGTCTATTAATTAAGGTGTGATCAGAAGCAGGAAAGGTTGCAGAAAGGTCTAATGAGACGGAAACAGTACAGCGACTGAGTCTGTCCTCATGATGCTGGCAGGCAGAGCTTTCTCAGCAAAAACACATCAGTAATGTGAAACAAATTATTCAGTTGGTTGAGCAAAACTTTTCAAGTTAAATAAAATTCAGAAATGAGTCAATAGTTGTAAAACACCCTTGGCCAAGGGTGTTCGAGCTGCGTTTCTTAAAAATAAGTTTAGCCACTGCATGTTTAAACCTGCAGTGTGTAACTTTTAGAAAACATTTTTTGAAAAATTGTTTTTATATATTTGTTGAAATTTCAGTATAAAATAAGACAGATGATCTGTGTAAAAATTGAGCTCCTTTGCCCAGTGTTCACAGTGCTATCTACAGAAATCAGAAACAACCATTCAGAGCCAGGAGGCGGGTCATAGCGCTGTCAATCAAGCTCAAGTTCACCTCATCCTGCTTGCGCTTCGCTACGTTGCAGCTGGTTCACCAGATTGTTGGTCATGAACCGGCTGCAGCTTTTTTTCCACAGATTATCCACGGAAACATACTTTTATAAAAATTGCATGCTGCAGCTTTAAGAGCGATAAGAACGGTGGTAGATTGGTGCAACTGAATATTTGTTACAATGCAGGAGCCAAAAAGAGGAGAATACTGACTGAGGGTTTCATGTTTTTTTTCCCAAATGTCCTTAAAGTCTACCAGTGGGAAGCAAGACTGTGAATGTGCTTCCTTCCCAGATCAATAAACAGAAGAATAGAGAAAGAGCTGAAATGAAAAATTGATATTCCTAATATTACTCTCAAAGGATGTCAGAAAGTTGTTAGAGTCAGACTTTGAAAATACAAATATGAGCAGAGCTTTAGTGGGAAATTAGATCTGTTATTTAGCATCAAATAAAAAATGGAGTTGTTTTTGTTTGAGAATATAAGCTTTGAAAGTAAGCAGCGCTGCAATTTTTATTATCTCATTCAAAGACGCTCCTTAAAGTGCATTCTTTGAAGTTCCAACTTATTTTCTTACCGCAAATGCTAACATTTATCCGATAACTGGTCCCTTTTTGTTTCACAGCAGATTACAGGACGGAACGAAGGAGTCAGGATCATTTCCATTAACTAAGTCTCTCGCAAATAACGCATGAAAACCACAAGCCTCTGACTGATTAACGAGCCGTCCTTACGACTTTAATTTAAGAGAAACGGGATCAACATCAACGCTGAGAGAAGCTGCAGCTGTGGCCTGTCACGTGAATCCCTCCAACATGTAAATGGTTCATTTTTTTAGCCCTAATGAGAAAACAAGCTCTGGTGAATGAGCTGTTTATGAGGGACCCCAGAAATATGTTGTTCAAGGTAAAAGGACTCAATTACAACCGTCTCCCATTCAATAAGTGACACGAAAACATCAGAAAGAAAAAAGTTGGTCATACTGGGGGTTTTATGAGCTACGGGACAGTAAAGTAGTTTGGATGGACGGACGTTAAAACTTAGTAAATGGATAACTCTCCCTCATTTTACAGATATAAGTATGTTTACTTCAATTTTATTCAATTCAAACTAAAATAATTACTATTATGGATCCCAAAGGGAAACTATATGCTGATGCAACGCAGTATCTTTTAAGAGTCTTTGTGATGATAACAGTCAATCTCACTTTGAATCTGAGGAAGCCTCTGACTGAAGACTGTTGCTACATGACAGATTCATGACCACCATGACATGCTAACAGCTCAGTTACTTAGCAGCAGAGATGATATTTCACAGTGATATGACACAATCAGTTTTCTTGAAGGTGCCGCTAATCCGTCACATTTGCTTTTGCAACTCTTCTTTGAATCTCCGCTTGGCTGTTGGATCAGAAAGCCGGGTTCCAATAGGGTTCCAATTCTTCATTTTCCATTAGGATCAATGGAACACCATGTTGACGCAGTTACACATCATTTGTCCAAAAGTAAAAATGTAAGAGCAAAATTATTTCCTTCTAAACAGCATCTAAAATCTGAGGGAATTGTCCAAATATGCAATGCCTCAACCAAAATGCAATCTATTAATGCAAACTGTCCAAAGACAAATGAATGCCACACATTTCAGAAGTTACAGCTATAAGAAATTCAGAAAACATTTCCAGCTCACATCAGTCTGTTAGTCTGTCACATAAATGCTCAATGAAACACAAACATAGTTGTAGAGTGGCAAAAACTAAGACACTTAAATATAGAAAACATATATCTATCCCTCTTTTTATCTTAATTTCAGACTATCCAGATTAACGCCACTCAGTCCATTTGAAGGCTTTGGGTGGCGAAAAAACATCCATCTTGTGGGATTCTCCAGCTTCCAGGAATTGTTTTTTTCATCCTCCTTCATTTGACACTTCCTCCCCCCCTCTTTCTTTCTTTCTTTCTTTCTTTTTTTTTAAGCCCTACATGTCATGTCTCTTTCATATGAAATTAGGCTTTGATGAATATTGTATGAAAAGGAACCTGCTTCCAAAGAGACTGACCTTCACGGCTGCTCCGCCGCCGTCGTTTGAAGTATTGTCAAGTCCTGAGAGCTTACATGGGCACTTAAGCTAACACAGGTAGGAAGAAAAGGACTGCAAAATATTTAACTAACATTGCCTTGATTTGAAAAGGCTAGCCGCGAGGCTCAACAGGAAAAGGGCTTAATCACCGGGATGGTGATATTTGAAACAGCACTTTAAATGCCCTTTCTACCTCGTTCCGTATTGGGGAGCTGTCTGCGTTTGTCCAGTTAGCTGCTTTGCTGTGATAAAGGTTAATCTGTCCATGTCAGATATCACAGTATAATGGCTGTCTTTGGATTAAAATAACAAACCAGGAGAAACCCAACTAAAATGCTCAAATGCACACACACACACACACACACACACACACACACACACACACACACACACACACACACACACACACACACACACACACGTACACACATTTTATTTTAATCAATTTGCTTTTCTGACCGTCCTTCGTTGCCGCGGGCCTTTTTAAAGGGAAATGTGACTCGACTTAATTTCCCCTCTTACTGCCTGATAGTCTCCGCACTGCCAGCCAGCAGAAGAGTTTTAGGTAAATAACTACTGACTTTTTAATCAAAGACACCGGAGCTTACGGCTCCACCTTAACACACATGCCTGAAACATCTGGATGACCAGATGCTGGTTTTCGCTAATCCGATAGCCCCAACCCCTCTACGTTTCATTTGGCGGCGCCTCAAACCTCTTTGATTCATCTCTGGCAGCAGAGCCTCGATGTTTGGCATTTCCAGTGCTGGGTAAGCGCTTTTAAAGAACGCTTTGAACATTTCAAACAGGTGAGGACTTCGGGCAAATGTAGCGTAGAGGAACCTGCTTTATCGCCGTGCCGATGCCTTCAGGCTCGTGGCCTTTGTGACGGTCATCAGAGCCATTAAGGGGTTTTTGTTCAAAGCAGCAGAATGACCAGTGAACAGGAAGTGGAGTGGGATTTTGTACTTGGGCATGATTTCGCTCTGGTGAGAATTAATGTGTTTCCCATTATTTATTTTAGCTGTATTGTGATGGAGCTGGAGCTAGCTGCCTGAGCTAACTCAAAGGTGACAGCTAACACACCTTCAAAATTCAGACGACTCTTTTGTCTGCATATGGAGCAACTATTTGAAAATTACATGGTTGCGCATTTAAAGGGACGGTATTGTGCGTTTTGAAGCCGAGTAGAGTAATTTTATAGCACAATCAAGTAACTTTGTTACCTTCACTTGTTAAAAATGTCCTAAATGCTGAACATATCAAATATAACTTAAAATAAATTTGGAGGAATCAAAGCAGCACTCCAGGTTAAAACTGTAAGGCAAAATTAAATTACAAGTAACTTTTCAGTGAGATACAGTATTAAGTCAATAATTCCTCAATATTGATAAAGATGTATTAGTTAAATTGGGAGATTATTTCACTAATAACATAGAAGAAATGTCTTGTTCTAGTTCAATTAGTTCTAGCTAATTGAACTAGAACTTTTCATTGATATTAAGGAATTATTGGCTTAAAACAAGCTCCTGTATCTCGCTGAAAAGTTGCTTGTAAGTTAATTTTATCATATTTGAGTTGTACTAAGATGTTTTCAAACTCTTACAAGCAATTTTGGTCTGGAGCAAAATGACTTGGTTAAAAAATTTAAACCAATGTGAAACCCAAAGAAACATAACAAACGTATTGATTGCTTGGAATTGGCATTGCCCCTATTCCACTTCTTTTGATCACTTCAACACCTCTGAGGAATAATGACGGAATAAATTAAATTTATTCCTCTCGTAGGTCAAGGAGTGCAAGAAATGTCCTGATTTTTGAGCCAAAAAAAGAAAGAACAAAGAAAACAATCCAACCCGTCTGATCCATCAGAAGAAGAACAGACATATGAAATGTGAGTCTGAACCCTGAGCTGCTGGACAAATATTTTTCCCCGTCCCGAGGAGATTCTGTGTTTACACCACAGCCGCAGGTGACAGTGATCACCGGCTCATTTGCTCTTTTGAGCATGTCACTGACACTTCATACTCGGGGTTTATTGGAACCAGTAGCCTGTTAATATCTGCCACTCTAATGGAGGGGAGAAAGGCTGCAGGCTCCACTGACTGCACACGGTATCCTTCACTTCCCTTCGGTGCAGAAAAACGATAAAACCTCGATTGCAGCAGGTGACCAGGATGATTGCTGCTGTAGAGCCAAATCAAAACCCCGGCAAAGGATAACCTTTAAAAGGGAATCCATGATGCATGCTGGGAACGTGTTGCAGAACAAAGGATGCAGTCTGACAACGGCAGCTGATCACTGTAACGTGATTATATGGTGAAAGGAAGCGTTTCAAACTAGGGCTCTTAAATAATGTGGAGCAAAATTTTTTTTAAAAATCACTAGAAAGAGAATCTGCCCTGAGAAGACACAAGGTAAACAGAGAACATGTCACCAAGCTGAAGGTCCAACCCATCGTATCCATCCCATCTAATGTCTTAAACAATACACTGCTGAAGGTTTAGGTTTTTTAGAACGCAGAATGCATAAAACATAATTAGATTAGATTAGAAGAAATTAGGGAAGACTGAAGTCCAAAACCTTGAGTCAAACTTTGAGTGTTTAGAGTTTGAGTAAAAGCCAAATACTTTGGTTGTGTTTTGTGACTGCGGTGCGATTTATATCCAAATCTGAGATTGAGCTCTGGCACATTCATGCCCCTAGTAGGTATGGGTTAAAGGTGAAGGTTTATACGTTATAAAGCACTTTTCTACTGATACCAACCACAAGAACCACATTCACTCAAAATCATTGAGCAAGAACACTTCAAATATCTGCCTCAATGTTCCATTTAGTGCTAATCAAAGGCAAGTCTAACCAGGTGGGGTTTTAATCTAGATTTAAAGGTGTTTGGTGTTTCAACGGTTTTGCAATTTTCTAGAAGTTTATTTATGATTTCTGGTTGAACGCTGCTTCCCCATGTTCGCTCTGCTTCTACCAGAAGATCCGATTGGTCTGGAACAGCAGATCTTTTCTGTATCGTGGTGCTAAGTTGTTCAGTGACCTATAAACTAACAGAAGTATGCTACAGTCTATTCTTTGGGAGACAGAATAGTCTGATAAGGAACCTTTGTGGTTTGTAAACTTCAAAAACTTTGAAGTTTACCTTAACACCAGTAACTGGCCCATGACTGATCCCAAATACTTTCCCAGGCTGGTCTACTGGGAGGTGAGCGCAGCGGCTCTTGGCCCGGCTTCCCGTTTGGAACTTGGGCCGCAGAATGTCTGTTAGGGCAGCTGTCCAAACTCCAGCCCAATCAGGCCGAATGCCATCGCTCTACAATGTCAGACGGCAAGCTGTCGAGCTCAAGAAAGCTCTGGCAGCCTCACAGCCAACACGCAAGACCGCCATTTGAAATGGAAACAAAACGGCCCGCAAATTAAGATGGAGGGAAGTGGAGAGCAGCTCTCTCTCTCTGAGGCTCGCTGTGTGGGTCATTTAGAGCTGACATAATGAAAACGACATTACGACACTTATCTGAAGAGCTGCAAGTCTCTGTATGTAGACATCAGAGGCAGCAGAGCACTTAACCTTCCTTTGTGGCTCCTTTCCTCCCATAGCCTCCATGTCACACCGCCGAACGCCTGACTGAAACAAACGCTCAGGGAATCTGTCATGAATTGTGAGATGGACTCTCTAGAGATGCCTCCGTTCTGGGATGTGCTACGTATTAGGAGCTGGCGTTCAGCCACCCGTGTGGCACAGTCTCCCTCCTGCACTCGTTTCAGAAGCACTCGAGTGTATTTTACCAAAAAACCCAACCTCGTCTAATCCGCACAGTTAGGCTCCTGATGGTTTCCTTCAGCAGACGATAAGATTGGTTCCCATGAGGTAAATGTGATGTGTAACAATGTGGTAAGGGAATATTTTAGGAGTGGTGAGAGAGAAGAGGATTGTGATCAATAATCCTGCTGGTTTGGTCTGCCGGGTTTTTTTGCGGAGCTCATTTTTATACAGATAAGCTGCAGCACCGATTCTTCCCGAAGGCATCAGACTTAATGTCTACAAACACGTGGTTTGTCTGATGAGCCTCCCAGTAATGTGAATAAGAGTCTAATGTCAAGTCCTGCAGAGTGGAAAGTCTTTGCCAGCAGTAGCTGCATCTCCATTACAAATTTGTAAAAAACATTGACACCAATGTTGAAAAAAAAACAGAACAACTTTCCAATTTTGGTGTTTCCATCTCTTTCCAAGAGACACAAAAAGACGTTTGTTCACACAAGCTACAAATATATATATATTTGTAGCTGTATATATATATATATATATACACATGAAATATAAAACACTCTAAACACCAGAGCAATAGGGGCTCAGATCTACCACACCAGACAAGGCCCAAGGTGCAGATTGTGCAAGGAGGCCCCTGAGACAGTCCAGCACATAACAGCAGGGTGCAAGATGCTGGCAGGGAAAGTGTCCATGGAACATAACCAAGTGGCGGGCATAGCCATATTTCTGAGAATAAAGTCAGAAGTCCAGTGTGCTGTGGTGGTGCAGGGGTTAAGCACAACCCACATATGGAGGTCTTAGTCCTCAACACTGCTGTTGCCGGTTCCATTCCTGGCCTGATGACCTTTGCTGCATGTCTTCCCCTTCTCTCAATAGCCACTTTCCTGTCAATTAACTATCAAATAAAGGCCACTAGAGCTAATGAAACCTTTAAACAAAAAAGAGTCTGAATTATGAGAAAAATTTAGATTTTTTTTTTTCTCCAGTGTTTCTAATGCTCTTTTGTAGGTTGTAGATAATATTTGTGACAATGTGGTTCAGTTTGTGTTTATTCCATATTTCTATAGTTGCTCATAATGCTTTAATTGAAATGTTGCTATGGTAACTGCGTGGCTCACATGCCAGGTTTGCTTGTGGTAGCATTATGTTGCTACATAATGCTACCACATTAAGTAGCAACATAATGCCTACCATCATTATGGTAGGCAATAAAATGCTACCATAATGATGGTAGCAACATAATGCTACCATCCATGCAGATGTTTCATTTAAAGCTAACATTTCATTCATCCATGCAGATGTTTCATTTAAAGCTAACACTTCTAAACCATTTGATAAAAATGAACGTTTTTTTTGTTTCATTGCACATTTCTATTTGGTTTAATTTTTTTCTTTTTTTAATCACCAACTCTGTTGGACGGCGGCTGGGAGCGGCCGGCTCAGCACTTTCTGTTTAAACTCAGTGATGTTTAAATGAACATCACTACCAAATAGAGGAGTTTTTTTGTAATTGTTTTCTTAAAAGCAACATTTTGAGGTGCCCTGCATTAAATATTTTATTTCGCAGACAATAAAGTTATGTAGATGAGTTTTATTTTTTAAAAAAAGGATGTTAAACAATAAAATGACCAGAAGAAGTTGGAACTGCGGTTCATACGGATGAAATTGTCAATAAAGTTGCACTTACTGCATATGTTTTGATGGCATGCAGCTCAATTTGATGGATCATCTGACTTTTTTTCAAACAACTGTAAGCCTCTGTGTTACATTTAAATCTTGTGTGCGCTGAAAGAAAATCCAAAATACCTTTCAACCGATTCTTCCCTTCTTTAAAGTCTCTTGTAAGCTCTGTTGTCCCCCCACCTTGCAGCGGCTCACGCTGGGTTCTTTGCCTCAGACGTCCTCGACAGACACAAAGCGAGGCAGACACAAATACAGGACACAGACCAGAGAAAAGGGAAAACAAAAAACGCAAAGACAACACTTCAGAGCGTTCGTCTCCTGAACGGCTTTGGCACTTCATCTGTTTTTACCCAATTACAGTAAGTGGCGTGCCCAAGGATTATGAGGGGCTTTTGAAAGGCAATGAAATGATCTGTTCTCTGGTGTGAGAGAGCAGGGTGTGGATCTGAGTGACTGTGACGCCTCTCACTGCGGTTAACCTGCACAAGGAGAGGCCTTTCATCCTCACTGCGAAATGCCATGTATGCGCCTGCCGTCCTTTAATTACACACCTGAAAGAAATATTTAAGAGAAAAAATTGCAACAGGAATAAATTATAACCTGAATTAAAACACTATTATATACAGAAAATAATAGAAAAAAAGCAAAACATAAAATGTCAACGTGTTGCCATAATCCAGCAGGTTTTTTTCAGCGATCGAATGTCTTTACATGCAAAAGATAATAATAAATGGAGTCAATGCAAATGTCAGTGGCCTCATAGGAAAAACTAAGCACACTCTCACTTGCTTCGTTTCCATGTACCATAGAAATGCGCAAATTTAAATCATGAAAGCAAATTTGTTTAATGCAAGAGCGCCAATTTGTTAGATACTCACTTTTATTTTGCTAACAATGTGGTTTTTATTGGTCATGTCAAAGTAGATCTATTTTGCAAAACTGTTTTTTTTTAAACTTAAAAAAAAAAAAAAAAAACTTTTTTAAAATGTTCTTTTTGTTGAATCACATGATGAACTACCGGATGTCACTACTGGCAAAAACCACGAAGAAGATGACAGTCTTCTTCGTGGTTGGTAGTTTGTGTTGTTTGTGGACAACGTGCAGCCGGCTCCACCAGAGCTCTCACTGTGTCCCACAGTACATTAAAAGTTGAGTGTCAGTCCAACGGGTTGAATCTTCTCTAATATCGGTAACTACACTTTCCAAAAAACGCTTAACACGTAGAAGCAGCTTGTCGCTCCGACGCCTGATTAAGATACTGTCTCCTCTAACAGCTGCTAGATGATAAATACATCTCCTGACATAAGTTTTACAAATTGAAATATGACTTAAAAGAAATTTGACTTCGTAATGTATTGTCTTGAAATTGGGCCTCTGTCTCTTTAAAACCTCCTGCTCTTTCTGAAACTCCACCTTCAGGAGATCGTCACAACATTGCTCCTCTATTAACCTTTTGACTACTTCTTTTCAACCAGAAACTGTAAATTAGCTGCTATAATGACCTCAGTAGATGTGCAGTTCCACCAGGTGTTTGCTGGGGCAGGGCCTGCTCTGTGCAAACTCCCTTAATCGGTTTATACATACACACATGTAGCACTTGAGACATCTTTCTATATTTCTTTTTCTTCACTCATCCATAGGCGACTGATGCCCTCAGAGGGCCACAACCTGGGGGGGTCGATCTTTCATGTCTTTGTAAACTGAAATAAATCGGTGGAAGTGGAGAAAGAGAAAGTCATCCGACACCACATTCTGTGACACCTCAAATCGCGGCCGAGAGGCTGCAGTATCTCCCCGGGATCACAGGAGATCCGTCATAGCGGGCAGGTGTTTCCCATGCGGCTCAGACCCTCTTCAGATCAGAGACGTCCTCCACACACAGTCGCACCAACGTTCCCGCGTCCCTTTGTGCTCCATGATCTCTTCCGCCTCGACACGCAGGGGGAACGGAGTCCGACCTGACTGGAAGTGTTTCCTAACAAGCAGAACCTTGCTCTTTTAGCGACGCCGCCGTCGCTCTAAAAGCCGCACGAAGGCAAGGAGAATCTCAGCAGAAATGCTTGGATTGGCTCGGTAACAATTAGTTACAGCAGAGGACACTGAGAGGCGCCTCTCGCTGTGAATATGCCTCGGCTCTCTCTTCCTTTTCTCTCGGGCTTAATAAAAATGCACGACTCAGCGGCGGCGGCAGGGGGGGCCGCGCGGAGCAGAAAGATTAAACTAAGCCACCAAACTGCTGCCATCTCTTGAATTTTACATCTCACAAGGCCTGGAAGAAAACTCCATTCCTCTGACATCCTCCGCTGGTCTTTCAGGCACGTCTGCGCCTGAACGTCTGAGGTGATGCAGGAGAGCCTCCGCAATCACCCCGGCAACAGAGTGGAACCAGCCAGCAGAGCTCATTAACACCAGGTGTCGTCCCGTTTGTAGGGAGAGAAACGCTGAAATGCAGCAGATCAGGTCGGCGCGTCATTTTCTGAAACAATCTGTTGAACTGGCTCCACTTTTATCAGCTTCATCAGCCCACAGAATATGATACCAACGTTCTTGTGGTTCGTGAAGGTATTTTCTTTGTGAGATCAGGATTTGTGTTTACATTTTTTATGGTTTCATCTCGGCAGCCATTTTGTCCCGTCTCTTTCCTATTGGGGAACATAAACACGGAGTCAAGTGAGGCCAGATCTGCCTTCGTTTAGGAAATAATATGTTGCCTTTTTTAAGATCACTTAGCTTATTCGTGTCGTCAGACGGGTACAGTTTTAATGTATTCTTGATTCAATACACATGATCACAGCTGCGTTTCCATTAGTTACCCATAAAGTTCCGAAAATAAATGAGCTCATTGGAAACATACCAATTTAAAAAAAGAAGAAAAAAAATGAAAATTTTTTGATAACTTTTTCCTCTATGATGAGGAAGTTTATCAACCCCATCAATATTTGTGTATTTTGCGAAACTGCGATGGAATCACTTTTATCACGTGACGGCAGTTTGTAGACATGCAGCAACGTGATGGTTTGTAGCCTCTTCGGCTCTCATCTCATCACACAGTTCGTCAAAAGTTGAGCTCGTCATTCGAAAGTGTTGAATCAATAACTCTTATGTAAAACTGCTGACTACAATTTCCTCAAAGCGCTACGTATTTAGGTAACCAATCCCAAGTGTAAGGGCCATATCGCTCCAACGCTGAGCTCAACAAGGCGCCATCTTCTCCCCTGACGCCTGATGATGACGATTTAACTGCTCTTCTCTTTAAATGAAAACACCACAATTGCAAAATTGTGTTTTCTCATTGGCAGAATGTTGTCGAAGTTTCCTGGTGATCAGGACTTGGTTTGGTTTGTAGTTGTAAGTAATTTATGATTTAACACGTCGATGCATTTTACTTCATAATACCAGGATTGGAAGAAAGCTGAGTTTTAGTTTTGCTGTTAAATTCATTAGTCGGATTAACCTGGACAACACCAGCAGTGAAGTTGTTTCTGAGCAAGCAGAACAAATCTGTGGGGTTCTAATTAGTCAACTGTGTGGCCTGATCCAACTCACCAGATTATTAAGAAGGTGTAATCGTATGATGCTTGAACAATGGCACAGCAGAGGCAATCATTAAAGGAAGAAAAGACAAATGTAAAACAAAGCACTTAGAGTTTCGTCCAGAAACACATAAATGTTAAAGCAAATGGAAACTTTTAAGTGATCCTATAATTGTCCACACACATTTCAAACACTAATTTTACTCCTCCAGACCTGTAAGTGGTGCTAAACATGAAGCAAAGGACATGAGAATACGGCCTTCACATGAGGATATCGGCTAGAAAACAAGACCACCTAACAAAGAACCGGGGGAGGGGGGTTCTGTGAAATGGTGATGAAGTTGAGCTTCTTTTCCATGTATAAAATTAATGGAGCACAAAATGGCAGACATGTAATTTGCTAAATGTTGATATTTATGATGCGTTTAGAGTTTAGATGTTGGGTTAATACATCAGCATTTTCATAAAATTTGTGTTTTCGTTGTATTTACAAGGGCAAATTTTTCACTCTGGAAGCCATTTAAAAAAAGAGGCTCTGGATCCTGTAAAACATTGATTTCATAAGGATGTGGGGTACAAACATTAAAATTATAACAATTGTAAGAAAATGTTACCAGAGCCTTTGCGTATGGTTGATGTCCTGTGTCTCTTTGTTTGCTACCTTAAAAACAACAGGTACAATTTAATGCCTGGTCCAAATCAGTCTGTGTGTTTACTGTCTGCAATGCAAATATCAGAGAGATTATTGAGCTCAGCAGAAAACTGAGTTGTGTTGTGCTGAATTTAAACGATCTTCTTCAAGTAGGCCGCTGTTTTTCTTTTAAAATTTTACAGAATTCAGACTCGTATCTTGAAATGCAAATATTTTCCATCTGCAATTTTCTTTGTGTGTTTATGCAGACCTAAAAAATATTAGAAGCAAATTCCACAGTTTAATAGACGACAGAGAACAAGGGAGGTAAATAGACAGTAACAAGAAATAAAACTGAATCTTCACACCATTTAGAGTGGAAAACTGATTCTTCACTGCAAAAACATAAAATCTTACTGAGTATTTTTGGTTTAGTTTTTAGAGCAAATATCTTAGTACAAATAAGGCAAAACTAACTTACAATTAACTTTTCAGCAAGAAATCTGAGTTTGTTTTAAGAAAATGATTCCTTAATATTAATTTTACAAAGTACCAGTTCTGATTATTTCACCTAAAAATGGGAAAAAGTCTTTTTATAAGTGAAATAAACTGCTAATGGACCTACTTTTTTATATTATTGTTTTTTTTATCAATATTAAGCACTAAGGAATTATTGACAAGCTCCTGCATCTTGTTGAAAAGTTACTTTTAAGTTAGTTTTGTCTTACATCAAATGTTCTGAGATATTTGTAGTAGAAAATAGACCAACATTTATTGCGTTTTTGCAGTGCCTTTCACTTTTGTATGCAAATTCAATTTGGACTTCAAAAAAAGTCAGCTTATTTTGTAATAGCGTTGCAAAATGAGACACACTTCATTGCTTTTGTGATCATCTTTAGTTGTTTTTAACCAACAAAAATGAGTAAAATCTACCTTACTGCTCAACGATCTGCTATCAGTGCATCAATATAATCAAGCGTACACATAATGGGTTCAGTAAATAATCGCAAACACATTTTATATATTTCCAGTTAAATGCTAATGGATTGAAAGCCTTTCATAGAAGTTTCAGGGGGAAAAAAAAAGATGACGTTCACTTATTGTGAGGTCTGATTTATTTTTCTCGTGCTCCATCATGACAGTGCCGTGTGTGTCGCCGCTTCTCAGGCTACCATCTGCTTCCATTTCACATTCACTGGGCATCTTTATTGCTGTCAGGAAGGGAGGGATTCATCATTCCTCCCTGGCCATATGTATTCATCAGGGGAAGAAAGCGTTCGGGTTGATACTTCAGAGCGAGCCGTGTTACTCAGTCAGATTACGCCGTCTGATTTCCAAGCTCTTTTGTGACACTAGCTGTGGTCTCTTTTCCACATCATCTTTTTTATTTCCTAACTTTGTCGGGGAGAGAAGATTCTTCATTTAAATACATCTTCTGTCGCTCTTTTCTAGAAGACAGATGCCCTCTCTGGCCCAAATCCGCCGTGCCTAATTACCGTTTTTTGGGGGGGTCGCACTCGATGTCGTAGAGACGCGCTCCAGCAATGCAAAGTGGAACTATAAATGACTTTACTTTGAAGTAGATGTAAAAAAAAAAAAGCTTTATTATGGATCAAAATGAAGTGCATGACTAGACACCATCATTAAGAGAAGCTGAAATAATAGAACTGAATGAAGCAACCTGTGCTCAGGTTATATAGTTTAGTTCAGACACAGTTTTGTACATTAATCCATGACCTGGCAGATTTAGATTTGAATCATAAGGTCTTAAAAGCGAGTCAATATTTGATACTATAGAATTGCTTCAACTTCTCAGTTTTTTCACAGATATACTCTTATAAATAAAGAGAGAAAAAATACTGGTAATGTACATCAAGATTTTATTTTCCCTGTTCCACGCCAACGAGACATCCTCTTAACCTTTCTGCATACGACCACACACGTGTGCCTGTCTTCATACCTCGCAGAGAAATACTTTTCTTTGCAGAAGAGAAGAAATTAAAAGAAAGAAGGTGATTATTTCTTAGGACGCAGACAAACCCTCTCCAGGTTATGTCTCTGAAAATCAAATGTGACTGCTAGCTAGGTTTTTTTACCAAGCTATTTTTAGCTTGTTTCACTAAAAGCTAACAAAAGACTAGCTAAAAACTAGCTAGTAAGGAACTAAAGACTAGCTAAAATCCAGCTAAAAGCCAGTTAAAGACGAGCTAAAAACTAGCTAACGACCTGATAGAAACTAGCTAAAGACTAGTGTTGGGAATAAATAATTCTGTTTCCTCTATCTCTTTTAGCTATTTGCATGCTCGTATTTGCACACATTCACACACACAAAGCTAAGCCTAAATGGAAATGACATATTAAGGCACGCCCTCTTTGGAGTGTAGCTTACAAAGGCTAACAAAGGGAATTACAAACTGCTGTTTGATGCTATTTTGCTCTGTTAGCCAATAAAGATAGCATGAAGAAATGCACTAGCTGTCTTAAATGGAATTCATGAATTCAGCTCACTGTCTCTTCTTTAACAAATTATCCTTTCACCTAATGGAGAAAGGATAATTTTCCACACTATCTAAAATCGACCTAAAGACTAGCTTAAATACTAGCTAAAGACCTGTAGATACTAGCTAAAGCTTAGTGCCAGGAATTGCCACTGGAGTCAGTGTGGTGAAATCCCCCTTTTTTCCTGTATACAATGCACAGATAAAAGAAGAATCTCATGTTGTTTCTAAAAAATTCCTTGTGCTTGCAGTGGTTTGTCAGAAAATGAATCAGGATTTAATTTATTTGACTTGCCGCAGGCTGTCAGCCTCAGATCTGACTGACGCAGTGCTGCGTCTCAGTCAGTTTTGCTGCTGACCTAATCATTGGGCAGTGACATGACAGCTCCAACAAAGACAGCGTCATTAAAATGCACTTGGCAGGTCAAATGGAAAAACCTTTTCTTTTTTTTTTTTGCTTTGTTCACAGGGAGTTATGGTAGAAAAAAAATCAGCAACAGAAAGTAATAAATCATATTCAGGAAATCCAGGACTTATAGTCACAGTAAAAATAGGAAACTTTTTCCTGGATTGAACAGTGAAATAAATGAGCAATGTGTGAAAAGTAAAACAATTTTGCATTGCCACATTTGTAATCCTCACTGGGGTGTGCTGAAATTCAAACATATTATCCAAAAAGGGCCAAAGAGATGTCCCACCTCAGCTGCTGTCGCACTATAAAAACCCTTTTATGTTCTGGTGCAGGACGTTCACATTTTACACAAGGTTAGACCTATAATAACACAAAGGAAATGAATACTGGACAGATGGAAACGTGACTTAGAATTCAATCATTTCACTCATCTCACGGTTTCACTCATGGCAACCATTTCCAGCTAAAAGGAACATCAATTGGAAGGCCATTATTACACAGTCTATGGCTTTCTCTCCTAACAGGCAATCTTGATATAAAAACCATTTCAGAATGAAGTCATGATTAGGTCCATCTGGTGTCAAAGTGTTGGACGTGTCGATCAGAGCAGTCCCATGTCAAGAAATGTCTTCAGGCGTTGCTACTTTTGTGACCCTCTTAAAGGGATAGTTTACATTTTAAAGCAAGATTCTAGGAAAATGTAATCTGTATTGGTAAATATCAGTATGAGTTTGTAGATAAGAGTGGTGAAAAGCAACTTAAGGTTAAGGTATAGCTTTGAGTCTTGAAGTTCGACACAGACTGCACTCGAGCCAAGAAAGTGCTTTAGCTTTAATTTTGATGCGTACATTGGTGCTTTGTTTTCCAAAAATGAGTCTTCTTATATAAATACCAGTACAGATAGACTTGATTTACCATATACTACCTCACAAATAGTCCAGTTTGAGTGAAAGGTGGTGAGCAGGTTCCACGCTGACTTGCACAAATTCAGAAGTCATGACCCATCATGTGCAGTTCGATACTAGCTTCAGAAAGCGTAACTCTTTTAGTCTATTTATTGACTCGACAAAACTCAAATGGAAAAATATTTATATCAAATGGATGAAAATCATGATGTTCGAGGCTGCTGGACTGTGACAAACTGCTGAAAACCTGACTATGAGACTTAGAAGAGCACCGGACCAAACCCTTTAGAGCGCGATTAAATGAGACTTAGGGTGTTTTCACACCTGATAGTCAGGGAGACTCAGTTTAATTGGGGAACATTTGTTAAATTTTCAGTGTGGTTCACTTTCACACTCTGCACTTTGTCAAATGAAACAAACCCTTAGAAGAACCTGTCCCACCCCCTTGCCTGTGGTGGCGCAGTACCAAGAATCACAGGAAATGACCCAGAAACCCCAGAAGAAGAAGAAGACACGAGCACAACTTTCTTATTTGCAAAATGTAAACAAAAAAGGCGCAACGTCAGATTTTAGCAGTTGCAGGATTTCTGTTTTGTCTTTGATAAAAAAGACTATAAGAAATTTCTCCTGCTAGCATTCCACTTGCACATTTGTTTTGGTTGTATTCACCCACAATGCCCTGTGCTAGAGTCTGCCTCCTGCTTTTGGGGTGGGCTCCGTTCCGCTTGGCTTTCACATATGCATTCAGACTTCATGTCAACCGAACCGGGATCTAGAATTTTACACCAGAGTTCGATTTTTTTGGTCCACATCAAATGAACCGGACTCTCTAGAGAAAACAAACTAGAGTTTGATTAAAACTGACTAAATGTATTTGCTCCACTTCTGGGGGAACTGCGGTGGTCTGATGGGTCACAGGTGGACTGATGAAACCAGTAGCCAAGTTCAGATTAGTTACATGGACGGCTCTGGTGGCTGCCAAACACTGTCCCTGCTGCCACCCCAGTAGAAGAAGAAAATTACATTGACTCAAAGGAAATGCTAACATGTCTCAGACGTCCAGCGGTGATATTATTTATTACAGCATCCCTTTGCCAGGTCTGTCTCAAATGTTGCAAAACAAAGCAGTCAGAGCAGCTGTATTACTTTATATTTTTGGTAAATCACAGAAAAGTACAAAACTAATAAAGCTGAACTGTGGATTTAGAAAGGGAACAAATCAGAGTGAATAGTTACCACTAGCTCAGTCGTTACATATGTACATTAGGTCACTGTAGCATAAAAACCCCTGTATATGATCAAATTCTGCCAGGATGACTTCTTGTCACTTGTTTTCTATAGAACATGCATAAAATTATTTTAAAACTGTGTCTTGGGAAGCTGAAACACCGAGGCACATTGCTACTTGGTGCGCTACTGCCAAGCGTTTGCAAAGCAGCCAATCCAAGAGAGCCGTTCCCTTTCCCTGCTGCTGACTGGCCATCATCAAGAGCCCAGATAAGGAAGACTGCAGATATTAGCTGAGACGGTTCCTGACTGGCCCTCATTTTTGCAAACTGAGTTGAAATGGATTTATCTGCCTTTATACAGCGAATTTAGGCCTTACTCCCCTGGCACCGAGGCTTTGCCTTACAACAGGAGCTGACGCAGAAAGCCCAAGGCACTGAAAATGAAGGGCTGTTAAATAATTCTTGTCAGCAGGGGATTCAGACTTGGATGCATGCAGACAAGGCTTTAGAAAGCAGAGGGGGAAATGCCCTGCGGAGAAAGGGTGTCATGTTTAACACCTCTGCAACCTATTTTTATCCAGCCTGTTGCTCTCAATGTGCAGGTCCTTTGTCAAGTCCTGAAAACAAAAACAAAAGCATGTTTGTTTAAATGTCTCAAATGGACTTCTGCCGTAAATACTTGCTTGGATGAAATCATGCGATTGCGTTTCTCCACCTCGACTACAGGAACATGCGAAGATGAAGGTCGAAGCGCATTAGCAGGTTTTGAAGGCCCATTTCCTTCACCAACATCCATCTCAAATCATCAAAATCTAATCTCGCAAATGTCTTGACATTTGTGGAAGCACAATCAGCGAAAGACAAGGTGAAAGGATTGATCTGGCTAATGTTGGATTGGAGAGGAGCTGGATGTCCTGATGAGCTAATCCAATTTATCATAAATTCATTAAAAAAAAATCTTCTTTCAGGAAGCACAGGTTCAAATGGAACGTCGTTAGTTTCAGGCGGCATCTGAGGAAAAGCAGAGGCTGGTCTTCTCTTGACGTTAACACTGGTGGGGTTTGAAAACGATTTAGGTATATTTAACTGCAGATGAAATATCAGAGCTGTGTGTAGCGCTGTGGTTACAATGCATTCATGCTGGAACAGTTTGTGACACAGCAAAAGCAAAATGTAGACGACCAGGCAGTGAGTTGCTGTCACATTGTTCAACAGGAAAAATAGGGTGAGATATTCATTACATGGAAAGTTTATCAAGCTGTTAGTCTCGTGTCAGACGAGACTTTTTGTTTTGCTCTTCTAAACTTATTGCGCAGATAAAAAAAAAGGAAAAAAAACAGATTTTAGCACTGAGTAACTGTGAGATGTTCAAAGCTGAAGTTGTCTTGGAAACAGAGACAAGCTCACTAACTCATCGCATGTTTTTGACTTTTTGAACTCACAAAATTAAAATAAATCCTGAGGTGGTGTATAGTTTTTCTCGGATAATGCAACCTATAGAAGTAAAAAAGGAGACGATGCATCACTGTGCTGCATCGGATCTTTTTCCACATCGTGTGAAAGAAAAATTCTGTTTCTGCCTTTTATTCTTTCAGTTTCATGTTCTAATGAAACAAATCACTTTAAAGGTGACAGAAACTGTTTGCAGGTAAGCTAACTTCACTTGTATCCTACTGAAGGTGTTAAAAGCTGATAAAAGAGCAAGAAGATACTCTGGCATTTCCTTATTTTTGACATAAAAAGCTAGTAAAATGTTTAACAGCCTTAAAAACAGAAAATATAGGTAAAGTTAACTTCTCTGAGCTTTACAAAATGATATATTATTTTCCCTACCTGGTTTGAGTCTTTTAAGCATGTTTGAGAAATCGTTTAATCTCTATGGCAACCATTCAGCTGTGCAAAATGCCTGAGTGGACCTAGCCCCGCCTTTGAGGTTGAAGCTCCTCTTTCTTAAAGAGACAGAGCCCCGATTTTAAAGTGTTACATTACAAAATCAAATTTCTTTTCAGGTATATTTGATGAATAGAGAATATATTTAAAGTAATAAGTTACTTTACTATAAAAATGATTCCGAGGCTGGAAAACACATAACACTAATCTCTTTATCCAGAAGAGTAAGAGCTGTGTTTAAAACTGGAAAAAAATCAAATAAAATAATTGCAGTTTTACGCAACACAACTCCCTTTAGCCTTAAAGGGAGTGTGTAATATTTCAGAGACTCTACGCATTTGCCATCCCCCTATCTGCTCCTTTCCTTTTGAATTATCTGCATTATGCCACTCTTGATTTTTCTCCTCAGTTCTCCCTGGGAAAGCCTCTTTAATCTCAACAGCCTCGCTCACTTGATAAACGAAGTTAAACAAAGGCGACGCGAGTTAAATGTGAGGTCAGATAACATGACAAACACTGCTTGACTTTACATTTGCTGCTATTTTGCTCCAGTTTTGATGTCGCTCACATGCTTCATATCCGGTTAACACAGTGAATATTAAAAGAAAACAAGCCTTTTATAGATCAATGCAGCCGTGTAGCAACCTGACTGGTTGTCACGTCAGGTTTCTTTTCTTTTAGTGTTGCTCAGGAAAACACAAAATCTGACCCAGAAATTCTGGTCTAGTTCAAATATCTAATACAAATATCTTATTACACTTGAAATAAGACAAAACTAACTTACAAGTAAATTTTCAGCAAGATATATTAGCTTGTTTACAGTCAATAATTTCTTAATATTGATGAAAACGTTCCAGTTACATTGGTAGATTATTTCAATTATAACACAGAGAAAAATGCCTTGTCGGCAAAATAATCTGCCAATTTTCTTCTGTATTAAAGAACTATTGCCTCTAAACAAGCTCCTATATCTTATAAAAAAGTTATTTAAAAGTTGCTTTTGTCTTATTCAAAGTCTACTAAGATATGTAAACTAGAAACTAGTTTGAAAATACTTGGTAGGAGTTTGTGTTTTTGCAGTGATCTAATTTAGTTTCATCATATTTTACTAATCATTTTTACTAATCATTATCTGACTGGTAAAATGTTTTCTCGAGTTACTGCCACGCTCCGTTACGCACAAGCTAGAGGCTAAGCATAACTTTATGT
>CAEGAF010044803.1:0-23077 GCA_903067075.1 Micropoecilia bifurca | reverse complement strand
GGTAGCGTATGTTTTCTACGCTCTTCCACCCTGATGGGGGGGGGCGGCGATTTATGTTTTCGCATCCACCTGAATAAAGTGTAGTTGCGCCACTGCGTGCAACTACAGCATCATGCTGTGAGGATGTTTTTCCAGTGGTGCGGCAAGAGGCCAGCACTAGTTCAATTGGCAAATTACTTTCCCTTCAACATTGGAAAAATATATATATTAAATAATCTCCTAGTGGAAATAGTCATTTTTAATCAATATTAATTAATTATTTATTTAAAAGAAGCTTATATCTTGCTAAAAACCTACCTATAAGTTAGTAGTCTTGAAATAAGACAAAAGTAATAAATTTGCACTGGAAACTAGATTAGAAATACTTGCTAAGGTTTTGTTTTTGCAGTGAGTGTAAAATCCTGTTGGAAGAAAACAGATTGCAAGGACTGTGGTGGATGTTAGGCTTCCAGACAGAATCTGTAGAAACATTTAATCGTTGCCGTTTACAGATGTTATCCGTTCAGTCTGACTGAGATTAAGCCGTTTTGCAAAAAAATAGCTAAAACTTTCAGTCGCATGGAATAATAAAGACTTCCAAAAAGTTTCATATATATCATCGTAAAATAGAATTGTTCCTTCATCTAAAATTCCAATAAAAATCAAGGTTTATGCTCATAAGTCAACAAAATGTAAATATTAGTAATGAAATCACGACACAAAGACAATAAGAGTGCATCCTGTTGTGTCATGTTCCAGTGTAAATATAATCATCCTAATAATGAGACACATCAACTTAAATGTAACTTTTCAGCAAGATTTAGAGGCTAGTTTTAAGTAAATAATTCCTTATTATTTAAATTAAAAAAGTACTAATTCCATTCCCAGATAAATTAACTTATAACATGGGGAAGTTATAAGTGAAATAATCTGCCAATAGGCAAAGTTTTTTTTATCCCTTTAAAGGAATTACTGACTTAAAACCAGTTTCTAAATCTTGCTGAAAAGTTACTTTCAAGTTAGTTTTGTTTTAATTCAACCATCCTAAGATATTCACTGTAGAAACTAAAAAATACTTGGTAAGACTTTGTGTTTGCAGTGAATGTAAACTCCAGTTCATGTTTAACTACGTGGTTACGGTGCTTTGAAATATCAATCACCTTTTTTTTAAGTAATGAAATATTTATGAAACTTCAGCTGGTGTCGCTTAGCGGAGCAATCTGGGTTACCAAGCCATGACAGAAGCAGAGACTGTATAACTGATGTATTAACTAGGTCACAACACAAGCAAGTCCAGTATTCCCAGTTGGACTACCCTGCTGTTTCCCCTGCTATCTGGCAAGTGCACAAACTCTTGGATCCTGGAAACTGTCAGGAGAAAAGGCTGGAGGAGGAAGGGGGGTGAAGGGCGGCTGTGTGTATGAACTAAGTGAGAGCAGTTGTGTTTCCCTGGCGGTATTGAGTCCAGAATCTTGGACAGCTTTACATCAGAAGAGCTGGCCAAGCAGCCCGGTCTTCATTTATGTAGAGCCAGTGGCGAACTGAGCCAAGCACTCCAGAAAAGAAAACTACTGCACACACAGAGATCTGAGAAGTCCCCATCATTAGCATTTCTCTTACCTGTAGCAGACAGATGTCATATCACATTGAGTTTGTAAGAATAATAAAAAAAAATCTCCACTAAAGTGGTGGATTTAAAGCAACTGAAAGTGCTGCTGCATCTCAGATTTGAACAGATAGTAAACAAATGCATGTTCACAAAAGATCCTTCTTACACCTATGGCTGTTTTGTGGGTTTTACTAAAAGAACCGGTAGAGGCTGCTGACATTTTCTGTCCAACTTTGCAGAGTCAAGCAAACTCTCAGATTTTTGCACCAGGCTGTCAGGTTTGCAGATTCAGCAGACTATCAAACATCAAAATAAATATTTTCTTTGAGTTTGCTGTATTAAAAGTCAGAAAACTAAGATTATTTTTTAAAAAGCTGTGACATCTTTTAATAAATGGAACAATTTGTCTTTGGAGAACTCTCTTTATATCCAAAGACTCTCCATCTCTCTCCTCTCTGAATCAAATACCCTTATTGTGTCCTCCACTCTCCATCAACTCTGCAACCTTTCACAGAGTGGAAAACCCACCATTCAAAAGAAAAACTACTTAAAACACAAAACCACAGGAAAAAAAATGTCATTTCATCCTTTCCATTTTCCCCTTTCCTCCCTCCAGGGCTTTAAACAGCCTGACCACACGCTGTGCTCCCTTCATTATGCCCACAATAAAAACGCAGCTATATGCGGCAAGTTGCTGGGATTTACACAGAAGAAAACATTAGAAACAATCACAGTGTGGTGGAATCACAGGCAGGCTGCGCGCTGTAGTGTGTCCAGAATGACTCCGAGCATCTGCCGCCTCGGACAAATTAAATGTGGAGTAATTATGAGTGGAGGCTCCCCGGAGGCGTCTGACTCAACACACTCCGACACCAAAAGGTGTGGCGCTGCGTGGGTTTTGCTCTCACTAATTAACAAAAACGGAGGGCGCGCAGGAGGCGCGCAGAGACCCACGGAACAAAAAAATAATGTTCCTCCAACTTGAGTTACGCGTCTGGCAGAGAGAGAAATGTTGGTGGTTACCTCGGAACAGGAAGGCTTTGCTGCCGTTGTGAAGTCCAGCCACTTGGGTAATTCCATAAGTGGCGTTTGCCAGGTCAAGTTCGCCGATTATATCAATCTGGTAATCTTGATCTGATCCGAAACCAAAAGCTGAACAGAGACAAAGATGAAGGTTAGGTTGGATCTAATTATGGACGAATACAGTTTAGAAAAAAAAAGAAATAAAACATTCACTATAAAAAACAACTAAATGAGTTATTTTAAAAGCTTCTTTTGGAGCAAGTTGCGCAGTGGTTATGTAGATACTTCATTCATATCGCTGCATCTCCAGCCTGCCTGCAGTCATCACCTGTCCTCTCCACCCGCTGCAAGGTGCTCAGCACGTTAAAGGCGCAGGTAGAAGGTTTCATCTGTTACTCTGCCGGTTCTGTCGCTATTTTCCGCAGGTAACTTATGCAACACATAATAATGACTAAATCCAAAGACGCTGATGCGAATCTTAACTTGGTCAAACATGCACACAGCAAGAGAAAGAGACCAAAAACATAACCAGGCTCAAGTTAGAAAACAGAACAAAAACAAAAAGCCTCACTGCGGTCAAGCGTTTTTCGTGCGCTCACCTGGTTTGGCGAAAAGGAAAAACAACGACAGAGCTACGTAAATATCCATCTGTGCCGGAGTCGCGTAGTCCAGAGTCCGCGAGTTGTGCGCTGCGCTGTGAATCCACACCAGCCAACAACTCCGGTCGGTGTGGCGCTGTGCGCCGTTCACGCCTCGTCTGGATGCAGATGAACGGCGGAATGGTCCACGGCGCGAGCGCGGGGGTTCGCTGCCGGAGGAAAGCGCGCGACGCGTCGATGTTCGCGCGCGCCTGATGAGTCTCCGCGCGGCGTAAGGAGGCAGAAATGCGCGCTTTTTACCCCGGATGGAAAACAGCCAGACTGCGGATAGATATTCCGGCTGTAGATGCAGCTATCAACCCCGTTCAGACGGCAGAAAGTTCCGGTTTTGAAGGTGAGAAAGGAGGTTTGAAATAAAAACTAGGAGAGCGGAGAGTGTGGGAAATTATCTCACCGATATGTGGATTTCTCCTTTTTCTTATACGTCTTTGAAAATGATCAGGTTTTCAGATTTCACAACTCAAACTCACTTTTCTTGGCCAATATCTGATCAATTCTCTCAGCTCCTGAATCTGTCAAATTGTCTTTTCACCTCTCCGTCGTCTAACAGCCATGGGATTTTCCCCGCTGCTCCTTCCTGCCTCCTCCTGTGGCCTGTCCTTATTGTGAACCATTAATCACACTCCTACTCATCCCTGCCTGCCTCTTATTGTGTACATTGTCCGGTTACCTTCATCTAGCAAAGGCAGAAGCAAAATGTTCTCCACCTGCAAAACGGCTCAACTATGACGGGATATTACACTGAAAAATAAACAGGTGATATAACTTTAAAATATTGCAAGTAATCAAATTACATTTATCCAACACAAGTTGTCATGATCAATAGATGTAGATACATTAAGATTGATTAACTTAGCTTGGTTGCATTACATGAAACATGACGAATAAACCCAATTTAAGTGCGAGCCCTATTTTCTTTAGTGTAGAGTTATTGTATATATTGTAAAAAAAAAAAAGAAAAAGTTTGAGATCCCATAAATTTTCCAGAAACAATTAGATTTGAGCTCAAAAAGTTTTAAATTTTGTACTTTTGAAACTTAAAAATAAAGGGTGGGGGCTTCTCTAGAAAATTTTAGAATTTTCAAGCTCAGAAATTCTCAATTCTCACATTAATCTAAACATTTCTGAGATTTTTGGTGGACATGTACTTCTTTTTTTCCCCCTCCATCTAGAATGAATGGCAAAGTGTCTGGTTTGGGATGCAGGTCATCACTCCAGCCTCTCAAATTAGATTGTAAACAACAGCAGGACTCGCATGGAGGCCAAATCACTGATCCAGGGCCAAACAACAACAAAAAGGAAAGCAGCATCATTTGGAAATTGAGGCTTCTGAGGAGCACAGAGTGGAGATTCAATTGTAAGATTTGCAGGCAGCATAATTTCTGCTTTTCAGAACTTTAATAAGTACTAAACAACACAAATCAATTGTTCAGCTCAAAGCTGCCTGACTCTTTAAGCCTTCTATTATCTCTTTAAAGATAACAGTTCAATCATATAAAAATCTGAATTAATTCGTATTGTTCCGAGTTCATTACAGATTCTTTTCCGTCTTTCTAAACAATCCCTGACTGACATTTCTATACAGATGAAGCTCCGAGTTGTTCTCCGCTTCATCCAGGGAACAAGTTGGTGCCTTACAGAAGTTTGCACAACCTCCCAGTCACATTACAAACCTTTTCTGTCTTACATGCGTCAAACTCGAGGCTCGGGGGCCAAACCTGGACCGCCATAACTTTTTATGTGGCCCTCTACACTCCACAGGGACACATAAATAAAATCAAACCCGTTTTTATCTGTGCACTGCCAAATTACACCACTTATGGAAATTCACCAATCATCAACAGATCCTGCATTCTTTCACACAAACAAAATGGTCAAAACCAGTCGACTTAAGTGATGCTCTCTAAAACTTTAAATTGTTGAGTTTTTGTCTGATCAATGTGTGGTTTAAGAAAAACTCATCACACAAGTGCAAATATGCAAAATTTCTGCTGTATTTATAAAACACAAAGTTCTACATAAGTAACAGTTTGTATTTAGCCAGCTCTACTAAGACAAGCTCTTAAAGACAATAAGAGCTTTAATCAAACATAACTCTGACTGCAATAGAAGACTTAATATGAAGGAAGTGAAAATATATTGTGGTGGCAGCATCATCATCATGCAATGACAGGTGAAACTGGTCAGAGTCGATGAGAAAGAGGATCAAGATACAGAAAGTCTGTCATTCTGCAGAAGATTTGGACAGCTGAAAAGATTCAAGTTCCTGCATGAATTCATTCAGCCAGAGGCGCAATCAAACGGCTGAGTGCAGCAAAATGTAGCGTTGAAAAACTACTCCAGCTAAAATAGAGTTTACATTATTGAAAAACAGTGAAAACCTACCAAAAACCTAAGCTGGGAGAGCAGGACAAGGAATGGATCAGGTAACAGAAGAACGAAACAACAAACAGCAAAACCAGAGGGGTTTTATGATGATGCAGGGTGGATCATGACAAAGGAACCTGATGAACTAATCAGAGGAAATGTGATTCACCTGTGGCTGGGAGGAAGCAGGACGGGAGCTGAACTAAGACTCAGAGAAAAGAAGTAAAAAATAAACAATGAGATATAGAAACAAACTGATAGCAACAGAACAATAATGAATACAGAAAACTTAATATGGCAAAACATATTGAACATAAACTAATGATCAACTTACAAAAGAAAACCAAAACACAGAAGGAATTGTGACATCTTCAGTAAAATATGCTGAGGTTTGTATTGAAGGAGAATATTTTTGCAAGCACTGTATGAGTGGTAAATAATGTCCAGAATTAAAACCATAAGACGATTCCAATAAACTACTACACATATTTAAAAGTGCTTATGGCAAACCGGTTCAGCTTGTGTTAACCACCTGTTCCTGATTCTTATTTCAGATGTATTTAATCTTTCTACAGTTCGTCCTATTGCTTCATTTTAAACATTGCAACTTTGCTTCGCTCACCATCCCAGGTTTGTTTATAGCATCATGTTGCAGTTTACATCTGTGTTGATGTTTCAGTTAAAGCTAACACTTCTGGACCATTGGATGATTACCTTTCCTGTTTCCAGGTGAATTTCTGTTCAATTGTTCTGTTTCACTCACCATTGTTTGTCTGTTCTCGCGCCATAGCCATGTTTATGGGAGGGGCCAGCCCAGCACTTCCTGCTTTAATGGTTGTATGACGTCACTGATTACATCACTGGGTCCTACCAAATGGATGGTTTTCTTTTAGTATTTGTTTTCTTTTTTCCTTTAAGGTAACCTTTTGAGTTGCCCTTGTATTAAATGTTTTATTTTGCAGACAATTTAGTTATGTATATAAGTTTGTAAATAAGATTAAAAATGTCATTCCTGTTTCTCTGTTTAAATTTTGTTGCTCTGTTATGGTCTAAAGAAATGCAAACGTGTTGCCAGTTTGGTATAAGATGTCAGATGCTGGGAAAAAAAGAAAACTAAATAATAAAAATCACCAGAAGAAACTGGAACTGGTGGCTGATGCTATTTTTTGCGTGTCAGACGAAAAGAGATTTTTGAGCAACAGAAACTGGACTAAAATCCTTTAGTAGGTTTTTCTTTTATTGTGGAAAAATAAATCCTTCTGGACAGAGACTCCACCTGTGAGATGCCTTTTTCTAAGAATGAGCTTCAGTATTGTCAGTCAAATAGCTGGAAATAGACTCTGAGGCTTGACATAAATACAGACAGCGATATTTGATCAACCCCCTTCTGCCAGATACATAAATCTTGCATTCATATGGAACCAGTTTCATGTTTTTCTGGTATTTTTCTTTAGACTTCATGTGAAGATGTTTGGCTCTTATGTCCTAAATATGTATACTTGCACATTTTGACCAATGTTTTGAATTTTATGCATCTGATCCCTCGATGTGCTGTTGAAGTCGAAATCACCTGTTAGACGTTTCAGAGTGACAGATGCAAGATTTATTATTTCAACGTTCACTTGCATAAAAGGAAATGATTTAGTTACTTTTGTCATTTAGCAAGCAGTTTTTAAATAATTTAGGTAGAAACCCAGGGGAGGTTATACATCAAATTTAATGTCCATGTTTCAACTAAAATGAAATGTTAAGAAACAAACACTGAAAAGAAATTTTAGTGTGCACAGTCTGATTACAGCAAGATTAGAATTATTATGAAGTGAAGAAACAAGAAAACCAATTAAGGGAGCAAAGATTAAAGAATCAACAACAATCAAATGTGATTTAGTTACATTTATTTAAAGGTTGTAAAGTGGTGACACTACCAGTTGCTTTGTGATAAAATCTGCTGCCCTTTGTCTCATCAAGAAATAGAGAAGTTAGACCTAAATTGATCCACACAGAAGTGACCTCAGGAACTGAAAATGTTCCTGAGGTCACATCGTCCTGTTAGACGAGTGAATTCAAGGACCAAAGTTCTGACTCTTTGGTAGTTTTAAACTTAAAGAAGATGAAACAATTTTGTTGATGATGAGGTTCAGTTTCATTCAGCTGCACTTTCATATTTCAGATTTCATCCAGTATATAAATATGAATATACTAGATGAGCTCTAGCTATGAATGCACAGATAAATCTGCCGCAGTAATTTAAGTCTTACACACTGAATTTTAGTCCGGATGTTTATTCCTCTAAGGACACTTAGAGGAATAAATCCTGACAATCCTTTGATACCCAATAAAAACTGCATTTTTTACAATAACATGCTTTTGCATGGATCCTATATAAAAGGTCTATCTAAATTAAATGGTCAGTTTTGAAATTAAAATGTAGCTATCTTACATTCACAGAGATGATATTGCTATAAAAACTATGCAAATTCCTCAAATTCTATATTTTATGTAGTGACAAGCAAAAACTTCAATGTGTCTTGTTGAGATTTTGCATTACGGGTCAGGGGTCAAAAAGAAACACGAACCTTAAATATGGAGTATTTAGCAACCCAAACAGGATTAATATTTAATAAAATTTGGATACTTGGTTACTGTTTGATAGTTAAGCTTCAAATAACTTTTGCAGTGCATCATGGGACAGTGACTCCCATCCACATCCTCGTATTCGCAGAGGTATTGGACCACAGCCGCTTGTGAATAACTAAAATTTGTGAATACTTGAGAATCCCTTTAAAAATGTTTATCTGCCTTAGCTAAAACACACAATAACATGCAATAACATGCATTCATATCAACAGCGGATATTCTGTTGAATATTTTGAAAAAAATCCCATTCAGCAACTTTTCATGAATAATTTGGAAGTCCATTCCTCTGAGAAATGCAAGATTTGGTGAATACTGAACCACAAACCCACAATATGTGAAAATATTTCATGTTCCAGAGTAGAGATGCCAATTTTCCTGCATTTAGTGAATTGATTCAATTAAATTTTTTAGGGTTATAATTCAATTCAGAAATAATTATTGATTCAAAAACAAATTTTCCCGAGATTCTTATTAAATTATGAGACTGTCAAGAGGAGAAGACAGTTATTATTTAAATAAAAATATTTAAAACAATTCAATACGGTTCCATGTGTTGAATCCTTTTTAAGCTGGACAAAGTTGACCAGAAAGCAGTTTAAGCTACATACAAGGCAGAAAATGAAAAAAAATCCTGTAAAAGACTCTGGGTTCCCCTTCCAGCAGAAAAACATCCAGTCACATGTTCTCACACTCTCTCCATTTAATCTCAATCTGCTTGAATGATTTGGCTGAGAGGAATGAGCAAAAATGGGTGTTTCAAGATGTGCCAGTTAGATAAAGGCATACTTTGATATCTCACAACTTTAATTGCATTGGAAAGTGGCTTTGCAGCGTATTGAATCACAAATGTTAAATATAAATTCACAGCACATTTTCAGTTCCTCCTTTGTGAAAAACAACATAAGACCATGTAACCTTTTCCTTCAGTTTCACAATCGTCGACTACTTTGAAGGAATAACGGGACAGGATGCATGTTTTAGATTTAACTGGTTCAACACGCCAGAGCCAAATGATGGCTCATTACCAGGCCTCTGCAGAACTTGATGACATGCTGAGGAGGTAATTCAAGCATCTGAATCAACCGTGTTGAAGCAGGAACAAATTTAAATCTTGCAGGATACCAGCCTTTGAGGGCTGGAGTTGAACACCCAGATTTAAAGGCTTTAATGCTTTTCTGCAATAGAAATTGATTTGGAAAGACAACTTGTGTCACATAATCATATGAGCACTAAAGGATTGGGGCCACTGGGAAAAATAGGATTCTAACTTTAATCTTCTGAGAAAAAAAAATCTAAATTCTGAGATTAAAGTTACAATTCAGGAAAATAAAGTAAGAATTCTATGATTAAATTCAAAATTCTGAGAAAAAAGCCAGAATTAAGAGAGTTTATCTTTTTTTCTGTGGCCCTAATCCTTTTCCATAGATATCTAAGAAAATAGTTTCTGCTCTCGACAATAGAAGTATAACTTTAGAAACCACATTGCATTACTATAACTCAAAGTGATTCAATTCAAATCATAACTTCCTTTTCTTAACGAACTAACTGCTCTTGCAACAAGTAACAAAGACAGACCTGAGGAATTGTACATTGAGTGTAATCTGAGATTGAGCTTCCAATGAGCACGATTTGTGGTATGGTTGCCTGAATATTGCAGCACAGAGTAGAGGCACACAGTGCCGTCCTGCTGTGTGCTGAAAGCCCATCATTACCCATTAATCACAGTGTTAAATCACTCCCCATGTAATGGCCAAATTTGTAGTCTTCTGGTCGCACCATGGATGTGGTTTCATGTGGGCCACAGCACAGCAGACGCAGAGGGGCCACTTCTTTCTGAAACCACAAAGAGGTCGAGTACATTAAAGCAAACTTTCTCTTCCACTACCTTGTGGAAAAGATATAAAACTTTACAATAGGGATACAAAATATCAGTGGCAACGTCTATACTCCATTAGTTTCCATTACTCGGAATTAGCTGCAAATAGCAGAAAGTTAATGAGCATCACTAGAAAGAGCAAGTTAAGGAGATTTAATTTTGTTTTCTTTTGGACTTCTAATAATGAATAACAAGCTCAAGTAATGTAAGCTGTTTTAAAGCTATTGTGTGCGATCTCATAAGTAATCCGAAAAAGCAGTGAGCTGAGATGCAGACAAGCAAAACTTTACAGGCATGTTGGTGGTAAATAAATCTTAAAAGCAAAGACGGGGAATTCAGATGAAATTAATATATAATACATCTGCAGAAGGTGCTATTAAGTTTTGGAAAAACAAGAGTAACATGGGAGAAAGCATATTACACCACACAGTGTTTATAAGAAAGGTAAAAATGAAAAGCATCTTAAAAACAGACAATTATGCAAAAAAACATGCAATGACAATAAAAAGCAAGATAATCAAAATACAACAAAGTCTAGAGACCACAGCGTATCAGCCTGCTGTACAAAATGTCTAAAATGTGCAAAAAATGTCTAATTTTGTTCTCCGTTTCTGAATTTATGTAAAATGTAAAATGTAAAAATATTGGCAGGAAGACAAATGTTGGTGCTGATGCAGAAGTGATGCTCAACGTGCCAAATAAAAATGAACTGGAACCAAAGAATCATACATTTTTTTTATTTCTCAAATTCTTAAAACATCCAATTTGGTACTAAAAGCAAGACGAACAGAAAGGCTGTTTTTCTTTCCTTACGCTGCGTAATAATTAATGACTGAAAGTGTAAAATGTTAAGTAAAATGCTACATTCTGAGGTTAAGCCTGGTTTGCAAAACAACATCTTAGCACAAATGAAGAATTGCCAATTTTAAAAAATAATGGGTAACACTTTATTTGAAAGGGGGTGAATAAGACTGACATGACACTTTCATAAACATGACATAACTTTTGTCATGAACATGAATCAGCCTTCATGAATATTTATAAACGTTGTCATAAAGCTTCATTTGGTAAATTATGACACTTTTAATACAAAGTTGACATTATTCAAAATGTCTTTGTTATGGCAACTTGACATTGACCAAGAAATCATTACTGATATAGATTTGTTATAAAAGTATTACTGATTGTATTACTTTACGTTATTAAAGGTAAAGTTTAAACAGTAATGATTTCTTGGTTAATGTCAAGTTGTCATAAGATAGACATTTTGAATAATGTCAACTTTGTATTAAAAGTGTCATAATTTACTGAATTACACTTTACGACAACAGTCATAAATATTCATGAAGGCTTATTCATGTTCATGACAGAAGTTATGTCATGTTTATGAAAGTGTCATGTCAGTCTTATTCACCCCCTTTCAAATAAAGTGTTACCAAATAATGTCATAAAAAAATATCCTTTAGTTTGCACACAATGAAGTTCAGGACAATCTGTCCACACAACCTAACAGAAAACACCACAAAAGCTCATTTAAGTGCTAAAGTTTACAAACTAACCTGAACCTCTACCTTAATGTGTGAAAAAAGATCATTAACCAAGGAAAAGAACAATTTACCACAGGAAACGTTCCAAATACCTTACAAGTATTTGGAGGAGAGTAATTGTGTATTTGCAGTAGTACGTGACTTAACACCTTATCTGCCACTGGAGGAAAACAGAGCGGAGCAGTAAAAAGAGACGGCGACCGGAGCAAGAGCATAAAGGGTTTTATTTTTCTCCATTTTTAGCTGCTGTAAAACACGGCAATCAGAGACAATGAGATGAGATAAACCCTTTTATAATTGTGCAGTCATGATTACAAATCGGGATGAGTAATTGTCAAGACAAAACATTCTGGTTGTCATTAAAAAAAACACAAGGAATTTCGGTTCCTGCGCCAAGAGATTACTTTCAAGCAGCTTTAGGTTTGGAAATAGATCTACCAACCTGTCGATTTCCAAAAAGTAATAAAGCATTCCTTTCCTCTTGGAAATATAACAGTAAGAGACTGATCTGATGTAAATTGATGTGAACAGACGTGTAGAGCTGAAACACATAAATCCTTCTGCGCTATTTAAAGACAACTAGATTGTTTTTGCTTTCATAATTTCTCTGTTTATTCATCCTGATTGTAACTGTGACCAGTAAAGGATCAAATGTTTTGTCAGATCTCTTTGTCTTTGATTGCTACAATTTATAACAGCTACGAAATTAAAGCTGCTATTAAAGAGGAAACGTTTGGTTCTCAAGAATCAGTGTGTGTTTATCGCTCTGTCCTTTATATCCTCTAGAAAAGCAGACTGGGACTTAGCTGAGGTAAAATTACAAACACAGTGAAGCTGTACATGCTTTTCAATAATCAGTTGTAGCCATGAGCTCAGATCCTATTTAACAGAGAAAAGCGTTTGTATCCTTTGTCCCATTACAACTGGAGTCCCTCAGGGCTGCATACATGGGCCCCATTGTTTTCCACTTTATTTACTTTTAGGATCTATGTTGAGTTCACCAAAACTCTGAGCAAATCCTTGGAGTCCATCGCATGTATGTCTTGAACGTTTTACATTTCAATGAGCAAAATAACAAGGTTTGTTAAACCTATTTAGTAATCGAGTTCAGCTTTAATCAGCTGCAAGGTTTAAGCCATTCCTATCACATTACTTTGAGATTTTAATTCATGCTTTTATTACATTATATAACTTTATATCAGTTTGAGTCACTCACTACCATCCCAACTTCATTTGGTTCAGAATCCTGCTGGTTCATTCAGAACAAACAAGAGCATCAGGGGCATCTGGTGTAAATTCAAAGTTTATGTGGCTGTGGCACCTTTTGCATGTCTAGCGCTGCGAGGTTGAAGCATTTTGAGCGTTTGACACTCGCCAAGCACAGCCAACGCGACACAGGAGTTGGAAAATGTGAACTCTTGCCACTGGATGCAGCTAAAGTCCAGAGAGACTCTGCTGTGTGACGTAGTGGCCTGTAGTTGGTGTCCTGCCAGGAAATGCAGGAACCGATGTAGGCTAGCAGATTATCAAACTGGGCTCGGGTGAGATGAAAACAGAGCTGATAGCGGCTCATCAACGCCCAGCTGGCTTGTGAAACTCACCAAACTCACAACACCTCTGAGTTATCTATCAATATTTGATCCGCCTTTGTTCAAAGTAACCGGGAGAGAAAGAAATGGCAGGAGGCTCCAAGATTCGTTGTGCTGTTATGAGCTGTCGCTGTTGTATGTTCAATAGAAACTGAACACAATATGTTCAGCAAAAACATCTGAGCCTTTGTTATGTATTATAATATTTTGGAGCCACTCTCTCAATTTCATCCACCTTAGTACGAAGAGACCAGCAACAGAAAACAACAACTTGTCCAATTGTGCATCTAGAGCAAAATGTCAAGAGTCCAAGTGCAAAGGCATCCAACTTGAAGTGTAGGACCCATTTCTGACGCGTGAAACATTCGGTGGTGAAGGCAGTATAACTGTAGAAGACGTGAGCACATCTGCTTCCAGTCTGTCTACGGATTAATTTCAAACTTCACGTACTTGTTTTTAAATGTCTTCATGGTCTGATCCCTCAGTATCCATCTGACTTAGATCTGATCAGTTCTTGGTTGTTCCTAAGTCAAACAGGAGGCCGAGTTGCTGCCTGTAAACCTTTGAAAAATCAGACGAGCCGATTCTCTTTCTCTTTTCGAATCTTAAATCCATTTTCTATTCTTTGACTTTTGACTCAGCTTGAGGTGTTGGCTTTAAGGTCTTTGTCTTAGTCTCTATCTTAGTGTACAAGACACCATTGTTGTCCTAAAGTGCTTTATAAATAAAACTGCATTGTATTGTAATTGCTTTGTATTGAAAATAGTTTTTACACACAATCGATACAAATCTAACCAATGCTGCTGTAAATGCAAAGTGTTCATAAAGCTTTATTAAACAGTATGCTGTGCACCAATTTGTTAGCTGAAAAACAACATAGTCACTTACCAGGGACAGCAAGAAAGTGATGAGCTTCTTGTTTCAGACAGTAATAAAGTCTGGGGTATCACAGCAGGGACTCAGTAATGGAACTTGGGGCAATCAAAGCCTTAACTCTGTTTTGTCAGCCTAAGTGGGAGTCTTATTGACTGTCACTTCCCAGTGAACATGATTGATGTGCTTCCCAGAGGCTATCGCAACGGAAAAGTGAGGGGAAAAAAGAGCTTTGTCGAAATTTTCAAAAACACAAAACATGATGGGTTGTATTCAGGATAACTTAGCCGAACAAATTGTTCAACACAAGGTTAAAAAAAAAAAACATAAATTAACTGGACTGAGGTTATGGGACCACAATTTTAAAACTGGTTCACTTCATTCAACAGCCTAGAAAATGGACAAATATTATTTCTCTGCAACATGCTGTGAGCATAGAATAAGTTTAAATTGAATGGGTGCCTCTACTGTAGATTTGTGCATTGTCCACAAAATCTGACGCTCAGAGGCAATTATCAGGTCACAGTGAATCTCTCAGCTGTGGCCATGATGGGCAATCGTCCCTGGGAGTCTGGCAGTTTTTATTCCTTTTGACAAATATAGCCACACTTGTGCCGAGCATGACCCACTTTCGCTCTCAACTTTCTTCAAGCAGAGGTAAACACACTTCCCAGACTTAAAGGACTGTGCCTCTTGCAAGCAACAGTGTGATTGGAATGACAACGTGCCGCTTTTCAATCAGATCAGACCTTTTCGACTGCTTACAAAAAGACTCAGAGAAAGAGGTAAATTAAAAGACCCACAATGAACTCGCAGGAGAATGAAGATGCACATATGGCTGGTTCAGATGCATATTAACATCTTGGGAAACAGACGCTCTTGCAAAGCTGTCACAAATTTACTTTTTCAGAAATTATTCCAGAGTTAAACTGGAATGCCTAAAATATTTTTGTTTCTAGTTAAAATCAGACAAATAAAAAAACATGCATCTTTTTCAGAATCAGACCAAACTTTCCCTGTTTGTTCTGATTTTTCACTACACAGTAAAAAATGCCAGTGTTGAATTAACACCCAAAAGTGTCTATATGTGTCCAAGTCAGCTGGTGTTAAATTCAACACTACAGAGTCACATTAACATTCACAACGGTGCTGGTGTTAAAATATATTAAAAGTAACACCAGTGTAGTGTTGAACACAAAACATAATGTGGTGTTAAAAACATAGATAATTGACCCACAAAGTGTCAATGTCAATCAAAATCAGTAGAAACAATACACAGAAATGGAAAGTTTAACTTTTCTTAAACCCAGGTCAGTATTATAGACCAACGTTAATTTAACAAAAATATGTGTGTCAATCTTTTAACACTATCAAAAGTGTTACTTTCACACCTGTTGACTTGGACACATATAGACACTTTTGGGTGTTAATTCAACACTGGCATTTTTACTGTGTATAGTTTGGTACAATTGTGGCCATTTCCTCCTGACAGAACTGGTGGAAAGTGTGTCAGCTGCTTCGATCACACACTCATTTTCATTTTCCCCACAATTCTCCACAGGATTGAGAGCGAGGCTTTGTGTTGGCTGCACCAAAACACTGACTTTGTGGTCCCTGAAGTGGCCGCATTATGTATTTTACAGGCCCGCAATATCAACTGGTAGTAACAATTTTGCCTTCAGTTGTTATAAAAATGCTGCATATAGAAAACCTGATTTAAAGCTTTGACATTGGGCCTCTGTCTCTTTAAAAAGCCCTTCTCTTTCTGAAACTCCACCTTCAGGAAGTAATAATATTGCTCTTCTATTAACTCTTTAACTGTGTTTCACTGAGAAGTAGCTAATATAATGAACTCACCAGGTATTTGCTAATTGCTGTTGGCTAGTCTAAAGGAGCAGATTGGACTCCTTCAGACAGCAAGGAGGAATCGCACCTCAATATCTCTGGATATTGCACATCACTGGTGTTAATCTCCAAGAGCTTCTAATCAATGGTGTAACGTACATACGCAAAATTCTATCCACAATTTCTTCAAACATGAAAATGCCATCAAAGGATTATGTCTATAATCTCCAGATAATATAAATCTCTGATCTCAGGCATATTTTTGAGGAGAAGCAAAGGTCAGTATTACCTGTGCAGCTGTAGAATGTAAAGTCTATTTTTAGATAAGATGAACATATGGAAGTCCACCTATCACTCATTTGATGGGTATGTAAGGGAAACATTTCATGAATTCAAATAATACTCCTGACTCAGAGGAGAATGACGTGTCTGACCAGAGATTTTGACACCAAAAACCCATAAAATCATAAGATTTTGATCATGAAACATTGGATGAGAAGTTTGCATTACGTTTGTAAGTAGAATCTCAATTTCTCTTTACAAAAATACCAGATGGAAAAGTAAAAAAAAAAAAAACAGCATTTGTTTGAATTAGTTTCAATATAATATAAGAAGCCTCGAGATTCTCCCCTTATACTTTTAAAATGGCATTGAAAAAAAAGTGTGACCATTTTCTTCAGCCTTTTGATGCTCAATGATTGCTGATTATTTTCTATTAACTTATGGTATTGCATTGTTTCTGTCTGACCCTTTCCGACAGAGATGCCAAATCAATATTTAATTATTTTTGCTTAGATATAAAAGAAAATGTGAGATTGTATCTATATATTTCCTTGCTTTCAGGTTGTCAAACATGTTAAAATTAAGCTTTTTGCATGCAGTAGTGGGTTAAGTTCTTGACTGTGGCTTTGCATTACAACTTCCTCCTGGTTGCCTAGCAACTGTAGACTCATAAGGGGGCACCAGAAAGATGCTACACAAATACATTTTTGTTTTCCTAACCAACACATTTATAATAAAAACACATTATCTTAATTCTTGTTCATTGTAAATTAAACTTGATCCATGTTTTTAACCTTGCTTTATTTGTTATATTAGACATTTATAATTTACACTTTTCAAGGATTTTACACTTAAACTGTTGTTTGCCTTCTTTAAGAAAAGTATTTTATATCAAAGTAAAGGGTTTTAATATGAGTTAAAAAATGATTTGAAAAAAGCAAAATTCTTAATTTTTTTTAATAATTCAGAAATTAAAAGGTCTTTTATAGTAAAACATATTAGATTAAGATCAGAAAAACACACAGGATATTCTTTAAAAAACGGGGGGGCAATACTCTCCAGGTGGCTTCAATTTCCACAAAGTCAGCTCTACTTTTTATCATTTTCATTGTAGTTCTGTTGTTTCAATTTAGGAAAAAATGTAGAATTTGTAAACATGTTGTGCTTTTTGTGCTATTTCATGGTTGTTAGGCAAGAGTTAACATTAATCAGAGGTCTAAGATCCATGCTTGCAGGTAAGAGTTTAGAGATTTTTCCTTTTGAATATGTTATACTGTAATTTGAAATAAATTTCCTACTCATTAGCGGAGCAAGTCAGCGTCAGGCGGATCTTCACATGTATCACCTGCACAGCTGGAAACTGGGGGATCGGGGGTGCGGTGTGGTTTGGGTCGCCTTTCTCGTTTCATTTTTACCCAGGAAGCACATTGGCTAAACCGTTAGTGAAACAGTCACTGGGACTGACTACTATATATTCCATTGAGGGGCAGTAACTGTAACATTACATAAACCTTTCTGACCAGGCCAGGGCCACTTCCTCTGTCTATAATCAGACAGTAAAGCAACTTGAAACCATTCCTCCCTCCCTGGCACCTCCAGACCCGGCCCCCCATCCGGCCCGAGCCGGGGGGGGGGGGGTGGGAGGGGGGCAGCCGTCCTCCCGGTCCCCCCCCATAGCTCCGCGCCTGGTCCTACCTGAGTATCAAGTAGCCTTGCTTGTGCACATTCTTTCCTTTTACATCACAGGATCATGTTGATGTGAATGGCTGATGGGAAAAACATACAGGCCAGATTTATGGGCAGATTTTGACCGGCCTTAAATTTTTGATCAGCTGATTTATTTGAGTTTAAATGTAGATTTTAATAATTTACCTTCTTTCTTGGGCTCTTGTTTCTCCTTATGCATTTTAAAGCTCTATTTATTATCTGGATATAGTAAGCCACCTTAAAATCTCGCTCCAGGTTTAAAAATGAGCGTATGCATATGCATATTTAGATATTTAACGTGTGTACAAAAAAAGAAGCAGCATTTATATTACTGTTTGTGTAACGTGGTTCAACACGGTCAAAACCTTCAACCCAACTGTGATGCTATGTACTACGATGCCTTTTCGTCCTCATTATTAAAAATTAAGACAAAGATAGTGAATTTCCAGTCCCACTTCTTAAATAATAAAAAAAACGCATTGCAGTTTTCAGCATCCGTCATCTCTTAAATCTGGCTGCATAGCTGTCACAAAAACTTAAAGCTTTTATTCTTGTGTAAATTATATACTTAACATTTTTCGTGCAAACTTTATAGCATTTTTAATCCACAGCAAACTCCAGCCTTGAAAAGCTGTGCTATGAAAGCTGATTGCGTTCGTAGCGCCCAAATTATTGGAGTGAAAATGATGGGGTGCCGAGCAGCAGCACAGTGAAGACATTTCATTTTCATGGACCCTAATTAAAGCAGTGGGGCACAATGTGTTAAACTAACACCCAGCAGATTGGCTGAGCAGCACCAGGCAGCATATGGACTCCACACCCTCTTAAATTAGAGCGTTCACACCCTCCAGAGGCTGCCAAGGTGCAGCAGACGTAAAACACAGTCAGATTACACGATAAAAATAAAAAAACCCTGTGTTTGCTTCTTTCAGTGGAGCTCTAAACAATACATTGCTGAATTAAAGGTGTTAAAATATAATACTACAAAAAAACATTTAATCTTTTTACTGGTAAACGTATCCTTCGATTTGTGTGAGATTTTAATAAAACAATAATTAGAAAAAGATTTCTTGCACTTATATTTTAAGTTATATAAAAAATATAATCACTTCTGATTAAATTTTTTACTGTATTCTAGGATCACAGCGCTGCTTGGCACCCTGAGGTCTTGGAAATGTTAAAATGTATTCACAACGCTGCAATCAGAAGGAAGGCTCTTACTAACTTTTAATTACAGTCATCTCCACCTGATGAATTATTTAACATGAGAGAAAGAATGCTATTTTTGGTTTAGTTTCATGAAACGTGCAAATGGGGGATTAGTTCAAACTAGAAAAGATATTCAGAGAGCAAATCTCAAGGTACTTTACATCCTTATGTTGTTTTGTTTGGCTTATTCTGATTAGTTTTAATCATATGCAATATTAAAACTTGAAAGGAATAAACAATAGAAACAGTTTGGGGATAATGGATATGGTTTTAAAATGTAATGTCCATGAAATTACGTTTCTCTTCTTTATGTAAAAAATAAAATACAACAGGAACCAATTGTAAAGAGTAGGAAAAGTCAGCAATAGCATTTTGGGATTGAAAGTAGTGACATTGGCCACTTTCTGTTATTTTAGCTGCTGGTTTAGTTGCTGTAAATGTAACTACATCTGGATAAATACAGCATGAAAACTTACGTATCTACAAACTTCACTTTCAGGATTCAGTTCAACAACCAGCAAAGTTCAAATTCTTTTAATAATCACGTTTGTAAGTTTTATGTATAAAAAACAAACATTATATTAAACCTAATCTTCAAATGTGATTAGGTGGCAGTTATCTATCATGTTAGCTTCTTTATGTCTGTAAACGAGACAATGCTTTATTGTTTTGCTCTTTATTAGCCTCGACTCACAAAGTTGTTTAAAAAATTTATTTCTCAGATTAACTTTAAACTTTAGCTAAAGCTACGAATAAGTCACCCTCACTGCTAATTAAACCCTCTAAATGTTGTATCTGTTGGGCCAAATCCAGGCTACTCAAACCGTTGAAGGGACAGAAAAGTAGTAACTCATCTCATGGTAAATAGCAGGGAAATTATACAGCAATTACATGCCAGGCAGCAAAAGCCTTGTGGTGTAATGAGACATTTTTATACATTTCTGACAATAGAGCTTTGCATAACCACTTAGAGGTGGAGACCTTTGCGTGAGAGGAAGAACAATGAACGATATGTATCCCATAGGACAGAATATCGCTCTGAAGCTAAATGGCCTCAGATGGCACAATGAAGGAAACCTGCTTTTCTACACCAACAAGATTATTCTGTTCTTCATCTCAATATAAACTTCTTCACATTGAGGTGAACAAAGAAAAAAATCATGGAAAACCTGATTTCACCTGTACTAACAGGTGAAATCATGGAAAACCTGATTTCACCTGTACTAACAGGTGAAATCAGGTTTTCCTTAATTTTTTCTCAACTTCACTTCCAGGATTCAGTTCTATCTTTGTCCATCTTTGTCGATATTCACCTAATGTCGAAAAAACAGAATTTCACAATTGCAGTGTTTCCATAATATAAGGAAAACAAAAAAAATCACACATGAATAAGTTTGTTCAGCCTTTAAAAAAACCAAACATGTCGTTTCCATCTACTTCCTGCCGTCTTCTTCATGGTTTGTGCCAGTAGCAACATCCGATTGTTGATTATGTGAGACAAAAGTGTTTTCAATGCAGTTTTACGAAATGAACCAATTGTGATACAACCAAAAAAAAAAAAAAAACACTGCCAAAACTTTTGAGGAGAGATGTTTTGAAAATGTATTTTTGTCATTCTGATTTGTGCAGTTTAATGATCAATGGAAATACAGCTATTAACTGATAAATTAATAATCAAAGAAAGTCATAAAATGTTTTATTAGCCCTTATTTATTTCACTCAGAGCAATTTATCTGCTTTTGCAATTTACAAGGACTTACTGCTAAAAGGAAATTAAAGGAATTAGGTCAAAGTTGCAACTAAACTCATGTTCTAATATTCGCATGGCAGGTGTTCATTTTCTTAATTGTCAATGCAGTTTAAAACATAAGATTTTAAAAATTTGAAGTCATCTCTGAAGTCGAGGCTTTATGAGAAACAAGATTATGTAACTGATTTATTCTTAACATCCTCAAGTAAGAATAGATGGGAAGAGGATAGAAAAATTTTGCTAAAGGTCAATAAAATAATTAATTGTTGTTTTCATTATTTTTAGTCCGTTAATCTGCATCAGCAATGTTAATAAAACAAAGTGATTGCTGTGCTCTGTCTGCTCGAGTAGTTTTATGGTAATTGCATTTATTCAGTCTCTTAGTAAACATAAAATGTTTAGCGTTTTGCCACAATTAAAAAACCTGGCTTGAAAAAAAATATTTCCTTTGATTAATTAAGCTAGAAATAATGAGCGTAGCTCACCAATGAATGAGCATGTCATCCGCCTGCTGTTTGAAAACAATAAAGATTATTCGCACAGTAACAAAACTCCTCCGCTTTATTAGTTGTTTCATCAACTGTATACATTACTGGCATTATTCTAGTACCGTATATTGGATCATTGAATAATATCAATCAGTATGCATGAATGGTCAGGTGATAAATTTTCAAACAAACTGAATAAAAACAAAATTATGCATCCTGAATTACATTTACCTGCTTGAGTAGGTAGGGGGAAAAAATTACGGTTAAATATTTTGTGTAAAATATGTTGTGTAGAATTTCAGGCACCCAGAAGAAGCACCAACACATGGCTGTGCCTTGTTCGATTGCAGTGTAAAAATGTAATTAGTGGACAAAGTTCAGCGCCTGCTGCAGGTCTTGGGGACACAACCGCGTTATTTTCTGTCTCCCCGGAAAAGATTTATTATGATTAAAATCTACAAAACCCTCTGTTAGTAATAAACCAAACCAAAACCTCCTAAAGTCCAGAAATTCCTTCTTATTGCGCAGTATATTTGCTTTACTGCACACATAAGGAGGGCTCTCTGCTGCTCCCTGGTCTTTGGGCCATACCAGTAAAAACAGAGAATGGCCTACATTTTATAGCTAATCCTAATGACATTCTCATGGCTGCCAGACATACGCTTGCTTTTTTTTCTTTCTGTCTCTGTTAAAAACTCTCTACGGTAGTAAGTTTTCCTACCACTAGAAATCTGGTTTTATTTAGTTTCTGAACCCAGAATGATCAAATATTGTGTGTTGTTGGTTTCATGAGCGTGTTGCTGTCCTAGTGGACTCAACCCTGTTGATAACAAAATGAGGGAAGTTACAAATGTCAGTTTAACTTAACTTTTACAATTCTTCTACAATTACAACCTTAATAATATTTTTTACAGATAAACATGACCTTTAACTTGTCTTCTGACTGGTTACCACAAGGAGTGACTTGAAGCAAAAAAAACAAACAAACTTCAGCCATTAAGAATAATTTTCTTTCAGTATCTTTTCTCATTCAAACTATTCATTTTTGCTTTTTGATTTGTTAAAGTTACTTTCAAATTAGAGGTCAAAGATCAATTTGCACTCCAGACAAATGAAGTCATGACGTTGTTGTTCTGTGACTCAAATTGGAAAGTTTAATTTTGCCGTGTATTTTTAAAGGTAATTGATCAAGATGTTATCTTGGTAAATTCAAAATGGAAGATATGTTTGACTTATTCTGATCAGATTTTTGTTTGTTACCTGCCTTTTCCCTTTTCTATAATTTGGAAAACATGCAACTTCATCTTCAGCAACATTCAGCAATTTGAAACCATCTAGCAAACCCACTAATCATGAAATGAGTACACAGTAAAAATGCCAGTGTTGAATTAACACCCAAAAGTGTCTATATGTGTCCAAGTCAGCTGGTGTTAAATTCAACACTACAGAGTGTCACATTAGCATTACAATGGTGCTGGTGTTAAAATATATTAAAAGTAACACCAGTGTAGTGTTGATCACTAAACATGATGTGGAGTTAAAAAAAGAAATAATTGGCCCACAAGGTGCCAATATCAATCAAATCCAGTGGAAAATATTCAAACAATACACAGAAATGGAAAGTTTAACTTTTCTTA
>CAEGAF010044790.1:0-12582 GCA_903067075.1 Micropoecilia bifurca | reverse complement strand
ACAACTGTTTTAATATATATATATTTATATATATATTTATATATATATATATATATATATATATATATATATGTAACTCAAAATTAAACATCTTTCTTGTTCCTTTTGGGCTTTAACATGGACCATTACAGATCATCATCATTCACATCATCATTACAGATCAACACTTAAAATATATCTGATGCTAACAATGTCAAGTAATTCACAAAATATCTATTGTTGTTTGTACAAATGAATTTGATATAATACCCAATACCAGTATTTTCATCAGTAACTCCATTTGTTTTCTATTAATTTAAGTCCTTCATAACTTAATGGTCAAAAGATTAACCAAATGACAAAAACCAAGCTGGAGGAAATCTGAGACCTGCTTCCATTTCCAGAAACTGAATGTTGAACAGTGCCTAACACTGAATACTAACACTGAATACTCTGGAGCTCTGCTGCTCTTCCTGGCTATCACTCTTTCTTGCTCAAGGACTGCAGTGACATTTCAAAGCAATGTGCTGTTTCACAGTAAAATGAAACACCTACAACCATCTCAACCAATAACCAGCTGCACAGAGGCAAATATTTGGAGTCCTGTGCCCAACTGGCTGCTTTGAGGGAAAGGAAGAGAATTATTCATTCTTTCTGCCTGGCCACTTCTTATTGGCTGAACCAAAACATTTAACCTGCAACTTTATAGTTTTATGCTGATCTTCTAGTCTGCTTTGCTTCTGGCCTTTTAATAGAAATACTGTCACAATATGCATTGCACAATGCAAAACTTTCTCTAATGATAATTTGAACATGAGCTAAATTTTGATTGTAGTTTGCATCATACAGATTTAATTTTCACATCAAGAAAAAGACACACTGAATTTAAGAGTGCAATAAACTGAAACATACAGCTGCTGAACAAGCAAAACGTACAAGGACTAAAATGCTTGCCAACATTTATTTTTTAATGCTCTTCAGTTTTTTAATTATCTTTGGATAATGTGCCATCTGATTTGATTCCAACTCATCATTCTGGGAACAATCTAACAACTTATTCAGAAGAATAAGTTCTCCACTTTATTTCCCTGTTCAACCTTCAGAGATTTTGTATCATCTGCTGCTTTAGCTCAAATGGATGCTCAACTTTTCTCTCTTGCCCTTTAAAAGAGAACAACATCTGTGGCTTATGGGAGAAAGAGTGACATTTTCAAAATTTAAAGCTTCTGAAATGCTCTTTCTGATTCTTGCTTGCTTTGTGTGCTGCGGCTTTGAAAGTCGGATTCGTTTTTCTCTGACGGGAACAAAACACAGTGCAGTCGGACAAGCTTGGCATCGAAACACTTCAAAAAGTTCATCGGTCCCTGTGCTGAGAACTGGGAGACAGCTTAATCACTCAAACGGAAATGGAAGGGAAAAAAACCAAATGCACACACATAGCACATGTTACCATGGAGAAAGACAAAAAGACAGAGACACAGAGTTGCAACTTTACATTACTTACATGTGTGGCAGGTTGCTCCACTGTATCCTGTTCCGTCGCAGTTACAACTAAAACTGTCCCATGTCTGTTTACACCTGCCTCCGTGTTCGCAGTGATTAGGCATACACCTACAGAGACGTGGACAGAGCTCATAAATATTTACAGGCCATGCTGGCGTATCGCTACACAAGTCAGAAACACATTTAATATATCCACAATTTACTTTGTAACAATATGAGTTGTTGAGTGGATGGGAACAAACTATACGGTTATAAAATCTAACATGATGCATACTACATAATTCCAAAGTGAATAATTATTTATGAATGTCAACACATTCATGTAGTTGCACAAGCACTTTATGGAGAACATTGCTTATTAAAATATACACAACTGTGCAACTGTGCAGGGGAGTTGCACATTTTAGTATTCTGAAATTGTGAGTGCAATATTATGGAAGAACAGAAGTTTACTCTGTAAATCCATCCTGGATCAACATGAGGCTGACCAATAACCCCTCCAAAATAATAAAAAAAACGTTTAAATTGAAAGGGTATTTTGGTTTTAGTATTTCACTGACCTAAGCCTTTTTAAAATCAACAATAAATACAGGGCCTGCAAGAAATATTTAACAGTTCTTGAACTTTATCATTACATTTTGGAAAAAAATATCCCTCAAGCTCAGTTGGGTTGGATGAAGAGCATCTGAACATCAATTTTCAAGTTCTCAACTGGATTTGAGTCTGGACTGGGTTATTCTAACTAATGAATGTGATTTGTTTTCAAACATTTCCCTTTCTTCAACAAGGTTTCTTCCAGGAGTGCTGCATTTAGTTCAACCATTTAATACCCTCCGATTAGTTTTCCTGTTAATGGCGAAGAAATGCCGTCCCACAACATGACAGAATAGAATAGAATAGAATATACTTTATTGATTGCTCTGCAACCCCAAATCCAGAACCAAACATGGAGAAGCAGCATTCAGCTTCTATCTACCACAAATCTGGAACAAACGTCCAGAAAATTGTAAAACAGTCAAAACACTGAGTTGATCTAAATTGAGACTAAAAACCCAGCGGTTTGGAGTTGCTTTTGAACTATAATAAATGAAACACTAACCATCATGTTGATGTGTAATGAAAAATGTAATGTTTCAATTGTTGACTGTGTGTTCTATGACTTTGTGATTTTATGATGTAATGTTTGAAATGTGCTAAATAAATTTCATTTGATTGATTGATTTTTTAAAACAATTAGTTTATAAGGACAGGTAACATTCTCCAGTATTTAGGTAAGAACCAAATAATTCTTGCAAATGAATAAACAGAACCTACATTTTGTCCCACATGGAGGTTTTCACACTAGTTTCACACTACTTTTGTAGTAGTAGATACATCAAGCGTATCAAATGTTTCCAAGAGTTGTTAAAGCATGTGTCATGTGTCAGCTGAAATACTGAACTCTAAAATTCATTAATGAGGCTGTATGTACAGAAATGCACATATAAATAGACATATTAAATTATAAAACATGCAGAAACAAAAAAATGTGCTCTAATGAGGCTCATTTAACAGATTAAAAGCACATTTCTAACTTTCATTAAGCACATATTTCTTTATCAAATCGAGAACATCCTTCTATTACATATAATGTGTTTCAATTAGTGAACTGTGTATGTTTATACACACACACACAGAGATCTAGGGGCACTCTTGCAAACATTCCCACGCACACGATATGTAGCTGGGGCTTAATTTTTTAAATGAATCAAAGCTACGAAAGTAAGAGGAAAGCCAGCTGAAGCAACACAAACACTGAGTCAAAGAGCAGCAGGGTTCCTCTGAAAATGCCACGTTCTTGGCCAAGTTGGAAATCAGGCAGTTTAAGAGCATACAGGCATCCTGTCTTTATGGCTAAACAAGATTGCAACTGTAGAGACACCGCCTGTAATGATGAAGCTGAAATACAAGTTTGATTTCTTATTTTTCCCCCCCCACGTGTCTATATACAACAGTAAACCTTTAAGAGCTTCTAAGCTGCAGAAAACAACAACAGTGCTCCTGCTTTACAAAACTCAGTACAGCTTCAGCAGGCAAAGACGCCGAGATAAAATGTCATTGTGCTCGCACAATGGGTTGCAATTGACAAGTCCTGACAATTTCAAAAGACATTATTCTTAGCGGACTGGGAGCACTGAACCATACTAACTACTCTGGGCTTTGTGTGAGAGGAGAGAAAATCTATGGGGAGATTGAAGCTGATGTAGGATTTGTGTTCAGTTTTTTTTTCTGTCCTACTGCTTGTGTTGCTGTATCACCCTTTTAGAATAACATTGATATTGTGGAAAATTGTGCATTGCTTTGTGTATCTGCAGGATGCAGAATTTAGCTGTTCTGTGTGTGTGTGTGTGTGTGTGTATGTCTGTGTATTTTATTTCTCAGTCTAAACAGAAACCCACAGTGGAACGGCATTGATCAAAAGGAGGTCAGACAGGCCCATTGAACTGCCTTCAAAGACATTCTGATTAGTTAGATGGTAACACTGCGTCCATTCATCTTCTGTGGCAGAACAAGGCCCACCTGAAGTAGTGCGCTGCTGATACACAACTTTTGAAGTAATAGAGGTTGGCAATAAAGCAAGTTATAATGACAGAAACCTGGCTATTTTCAGATCATTACAAGATGTTTTAAGAAACTAAGTCAGTCTGTGTCAAGCAACAAGTAGCCACACAACAGCACAGCTACCTGAAGCAAAAATAAACACATCGGTTATCAGTTATTTTTGATACATAATCGGAAATGGTGACGTTCAATAACAGGTGGTTGCACCAAGTGTTAACTTCCTAATTTTATTTATTTTTTTACATGAACACAGAACTTTTTTGACCAGTGCATATTAGCTTATAAAACTTGAAAAATACATGGCCAGCCTCCCCAAATTACTCTAAGGGAACATTCACTATTCAGCAGGAAACAAAATAAACCACAAAAAACTGAGGCAAACCTCAATTTTTTAAAAAGAATTTTGTATCGTGTAATCATGACGGTATCTACATTTTTGTGTAAATTTGGCATAAAGCTAGCACGGTATCTTGCTAGCTGGGTGAATATCTGGACGATTTGTCTTCCTCTGCTGAGGAATTATGTTATTTACCACAAAATCCTGGAGGAGTATGTCGACAATCAGTTCATGACCATAAGGTCAACTGCGCTGGTATTTTTTCAGCAGCACAATGATTCTGCAAGAACAACTCTGATTAATTAAAACATTTATATTATGAATGTTTTAGAGTAGTTCAGTCAAAATCTGGACAACAAAAAATGACTAAGATGTTGGGATTTGGCTTTGTACAGGATGTTTATCCTCAAAAACCCTTTCATACGAGGAATGTACAAATTAATGAGTAAGATTCCTCTACAAAGCCTCATTGCCAGATGCCACAAAATCTTAATGGCATTTATTGTGGCCGACTATGGTACAATCTGGGACCAACAATATGGTTTAGAGGGAATTACTGGTACTTAAATGGTTAGATTGCTTCAGAAAGATTGTTGCTTTTTATCCATATGAACACAAGACATTTGCAACAAGCACCATGTATTTTCACAGAACTGAAGATGAAGGATCTATTATTGTTGAAATGACTTGTTCTAACCTTTGTGGCAAACAACAGTATTCTCAATAGATAAACAACTGAATCAAACTGAAGTGTCAAAAACTTGTTAGAAGTTGTTGACAACATTGAGGAATGGCACATAAATTATCCGACTCTTGCCAAGTTACACTCCTCCAATTAGATGGAGAACTATGTGACTCATTTTTGATGCTTGATTAAGATCACACAGCCTTTTTCCAAAGGGTGAAATATGTGGCATAGCTTTAAAATGAGAGCAGATAGCACTCGCTCACATTCCCCCTACACCAGGAAGCCACCCTTTAAATTATATCCATTTATCAGTCTGACAAGTGCATTTAAATGAGCCACATATAAACATAATTCATTTGATGTTGCACAGACGACAAAGAAAGCCCTGATTAATTTGTCTCGGGATCAAATTCAAAGGTTTTACATAAACAGTATTGTTTGCTTTGTGACTTTGATTCCAAAACTCCTGATTTATGACACCACTGTGTTTGTGCTCTTTCTTATTTGTCGATTTCTCTTTCATGAACTGTAAGGTGTGTGTGTGAGTGTGTGTTTGTGCAGTAAGCGGTGATTGTTCCTACCTGTCTATGATTGCACACATGTCCAGGCTGATATTCTCAAATGCTCCCACTGTGCCTTTCTCCACTGAATGCAAATCAGCAGGTTGGTCGTCTACCAGGATCGCCTGCATGCATCCCTGAAAGAATCGCTGGGATGGTGGCAACGGTGTTCGCAAAAAGTACCCTGGAAACAAGCAACATCACCATATAATATAATACTGTAGAAATATTTTAATTGCTGCCAAACATGGAAAGTGTTGTATGAAAGAAAAAATAAATCAACAGAGCTCAAGCATAAAAAGCATGCAAGTTGGAACAGAAACACAAACAAGGTGACTGGCACTTTTGAACAAAACAGGATGATTGTGAGAAGATCACAGTTTTTTTTTTATCAACCACTTCAAACCTTCAGCAGAGATGGACATTAAACATACCAACAACATAAGCCTTGAGAAGGAACAACAGACCATATCAGTGGTCAATTAATGTCATGAGCCTTTATCAGGAATCTGTCTTTAAACATTACAGACAAGGTCTAGCAGGAGTCAATGGCCCATCCAGAAGAACCGCTGGGCCTTGACTGAATCGGGAACAAATGTAGGACACGTCTCTATACTTATCCTTTTTATGTGTGCTGAGATCACACACACACACACACACACACACACACACACACACACACACACACACACACACACACACACACACACACACACACAAGTGTACAAAAATTGAACCATCATAACCAGCGTTGACTCCCAACACATTTGAGTACACTTTCCCATGGAATAATGAAGTGCCTCTGCAGAGCAAAGGCAGAGTGTTAAATTTGACAAGAGAACCTAAAACTAAATCTCTGCTACAAGCACAGAGGTAAGTCATAAAACACAGCAGCTCAATGACATCTCCATCATACTGATGTTATAAGCTGTCATACATCCCAGCTTGGCCATCAGCCTCAAGGCCAAAGCATCAGAAAGGCTTACAGTTAGAGGCATATGTACACTGTGCACGTTTGTATGTGTGCTTGCAAACATTATTCAAGTTCATGTGGCTTACTAAAAAACAGTTAATGCTTTGTAACTGTGTGCATGTTTTTGCCAGATTCGGCTCTTTCTTTACATCTTTTTATTTCATTTCATGCCTAAAAAGTTCCTTCTGTCGTTCTTGCCATCTGTCTGTTCTTTTGCCACACCTGCCTGCTGTCATTTCTGAGGAGTGGGAGACAGGCAGTTGGAGAAAAGGAGAGAGGACATGTGGAAAGTTAAAGAGAGGAAAGAGAGGGATAGACAAAGGGAGAGAAAGAGAGGTGGGGAGAGAGAAAGATGTGGAACAGAGCAGCTGGTTGGCAGCACTTTTGAGTCCTGTAGATACCCTGTGAATACAAAGGACATATTCTTGAGTATGTGGAAGAATGGGAGATGTAATGCATGAACCTGTGGGTGGATGGATATGCATTGTTAAAAGGAACAAAGACGACACGGATTTGTTGCTTTGATGCTCCATCTAAGCCTCCACATGAATGTTTATACAGTTTACAAAGGTTACAACACATGTTGAATAGTTTACATCAAATATAAACACAAATTCACACCAGCAGTTGACAAGGAAACCTGATTCTGCAAGTTAGCGCTACTACTGTCTTTACTATATTTCAGTGCCAAAATATCTCGATCAATAAAACCGTCCTACTCAAGGAGGATCCTCAGATACATTTGGTCGTACATTTAAACACACTCACTGTTAGGTACAAAAAGGTACAAACAATTTCTAACTAAGCTGATTATATTATTAATCTCATTATTCTCAAATTTGTGTCATTGTACGGTTTTAATTTGTAGCACGCGCAGACCAGAACACTGTTCAGTATCTGGAACAACAGCTGTAATCCCCTACAGTCGTCCTGGCACTCGTTCACAGTCTTCCTGTTGTGCACAGAGAGCTTATTTTACAATACACACTGGAAGAACAACAGCTCTTATTTTCCAGGCCACAGCCGAGGCTGCGACTAATTCAGAGACGCTATTTCAGAAGACGCAAACTGGAAATTTGCCAAAATGCTCTGATGAGAAAATGTGTTTACATTTTTCAAGGAAGATTCAGAAGGGACAAAACACTACTCCCAAAAATATGAAGTGTCAGGTAAACATTTATTTTCGAGGGCAATCTTTTTTAGGTAAAATCTTCAACATTTAAAAAAAAAAAAAAATTTGAAATATCTATGGGCAAATATAGATAACGCCGTACAGTTAGTGATGGTGTCAGGACCAAGCAGATAGATTTCTCCCAGAGAAGAACATTGTGAGATTTCAATATCATTGCATGAGCTTTCATTTCACATCTATGAAGCATTCAAAGATTCTCACTCTGATAATTATGGCAGAGCCTCATCATGTCTAATTCATCCCAAAATAATGGGGAGGTGGTTGCAACATGTGGGATTAATGCATAAATTAAATTTAAATTCAAGCATTAAAAGGTTTTTGGTTGTAATTTGTAAACAAAAATCTTAAGGGATAAAAATGCCAATTTTCAAATTAGTTTTTCCTGGGATGGTACTTTAAAAAGTCAGAAAATGATTTGCAACATGAGAACTAAAAAGATAGTAACAATTTCAAATGTATTTAATCATTAATATGGAAGATGTGATGTCATAATTAATCATATAGTCCTATCGGTTGAATGTTCTTCAGCATCTTACAATTGACAATTCTGATCAGTGTATCCATAGGTCACTGTTCAAGCAGAGGAGCTTAGCTTTCTTACAGGGTCTGTCTATCATGCCTCTTCAAACATTTAATTTGTGGATGTCTTGTGTCATTTAATAATTTCTCTAGGCACAGTTTCAAGAATGAGTAACTATTTTCTGTAAAATTTACTTTGGGTTCTCAAACAATGAATGACAGACTTTGGGTGAAGACAATAAACGACAGAACGGTCTGGTGATCCTTGTGTAATCAAATAGCTACATAAGTACATTGATAAAGGTACTTATTTTTAAAAGTTGTGGCGCTAACTTATGTTTCTGCTTTTTCATCCAAAGAGATCTGGTTTTGCGTGTGTGATGGGATCAATACTGCTATTTTCCCCCCCAGGTTTAAAACCCAATCAGGCACATAATGCATATGGGCACCAAAACTGTCTCAACAGTGAAAACACATTTCCTCTCCCTCTATTCGTTTAAATGTAGCTTCTGGATTATCTAACACAATACAGTCCTTCAAGTATGTCCCAAGTGTTTAAAAAAAAGCTTCCCAGGATGAGATTACTTATCTCCCAGGTGCACTGAAGCCTACTAAATTCATTACATCACACTGTAAAGGTCAAGTAAAACTCCCTGTTTCAGGCCTTTTCTAAGCTGTGGAATATAAATATCTCACCATCTGTGTCAGATAAGTTCTGAATGAGCATGGGCAGTTTAGGTTTTATCTATCAGATGGACATTTAATGGGGAAAAAAACAACAATGTGAAGAATACAATAGTAATTGCTGTCACCAAATTCCTGCTTTCTATGCCATGATTAAGCTTGTTACCCTGCATGTCCCATTTGACTTTTTTATAATAAATGTTGTGTTCAGCCAAAACACCACAAGTGAATGTAAAAAGCTATATCAAAACAAATAATAATCGAAAACTACAATAATAAGAGCAACATGACAGGAAGAATGTCGGATTTGGTCAAATAACTTTTGTTTTACTAACACTCCTTCACACTTGGTTTAACAGCAAATAGGCATTTAAAATCAGCTACAATGCAGATGCTCTTTGCAGATTCTTGAAGCAGGTCTTCCCGGGTGATTCAAAAATTCCCATGAGATTGCCTCAACTTTCACATAATAATATGATCCAGATAACACCAGTTCTATAATTGTTCATCAGACAATATGAAACAAGACTGGCCACACTAGCCTCACACCAAGGCCATCACTTTATTTTGCTCAGTCCAGGCTGCTAGCATCTCAAATGCTAATTCTCTTGGCAGTTTGGCTGCTTTAGTGCACACTGCTCTGCAAAGGATCTCCTCACTAGTAAATACCCAGCAACAGCTAGGTCTCTTGCATATAAATATTGATGGGATGGGGTAAACACCTCCAAATTCACATCAGCTAGTGGCTGCGCGCCAGAAAGAATTTAAGAGTTTTATAGGTAGCTGTTTAAATATGAAATGTATTTGCCATGTGATCAAAGAAAAGAACTGCAAAAATAAGGAGAAAAAAGTACGAGGTACAAGTTATAGGCTTCATGATATCATTTTACTATAGTTATAGGGCAAGTTATAAAAGAAATGCCAAAAGTGAGGTAATACTATGGTGTTGTTGACACTGAAATGAGGTTTTATAAAATTTGTTGCAGTAATCCAGCAGTGTATGAATGATAAGAGTGAGACTGGAGTACAAACAGTCTCACCTAATACACTTAATGTGTTGTGAACTGAGCTAGCTTGTTTAACTAAATGTTTCCATGAGGTTTGATGGGCCAACACGAGTAATAAACCAAAAAAAACATAATGAGCCGTAAAAAGAAAAATGAAATAGGGTCTTATAAATATCGTCTGCTGCAGGTTTTGTGGTTAATGGTAATTTCACGTTGGGTCTAAAACATTGATAAAAACCAATCATTTCATTTCAGTTGCTGAAGTAGTATATCAAAATCAGAACAAGTCATCTCAAAATTGCAATCATCAGCATCTCATTTTGTTTCATGTTGTTTTGTTGCCACTTTATAGAATATTGTCACAAATTTGCCTCAAACCACCACAGAGCCAACATGCTTTAGCTCTACCACTAATGCTTAATGATGCATACTTAACATGTGTAAAGGATTATACCAAAATCATCCAATGGCTGGAGGCATGCCCAGATATGCCAAATTTAGTTTATTTCCACATTACATTTATAAGTATATATTAACTGGGATATTTTCAGCCTACAGTCTCTACTACTTTGAAGTCGGTTTCAGAGAAAAAGCCAAATCTATCTTTATGCAATTGTAAATAAATTCAAAAGTAAAAGATGTGCATCTAAAATGCACTCCTTGTATCAAATAAATAAACCTGCATTAGTAAATACATTTAAATACATTTAAGACTAATAAATAAATGTTTAAAAAAACGTCTCACTATAGTTTAAGTACATCTGAGATGTTATCCTATAGTCAAACAGCACATGAGTCAGCAAAGCAGTACATGTGGTGAACTCATCCCTTCTAACAGATTTTCCCACCCAGGTTTTAAAAATAACAATTGTCAAACCATTAATTAAAAAAAGAAGAAGCACATTTCAGCAACAAAATAGTTCAAAGTGATTTACATGACCAATGCATAACATAGTAACCAAATATGAAGCAAGGATCAAATATACACCAGATATACTAATGTATTTGTTTTTTTAAAGGTGTCCCTTAGCAAGTGGGTTTTTAGTCTCGATTTAAAGAAAGTGTTTTGACTTTTTTGCATTTTTTTGGGAGTTTGTTCCAGGCTAGAAGAAGTAACCTGAATGCTGCTTCTCCATGTCACATGTCACATGCGTAGCCCAAACAACTCAGTTCTAACTTTCTTTGAATTCAGGTCTGACCCTCACTTGCTTATAAAGGTCTTTTCATTAATAATAACTGGAACATTATCATTAGTTGTAGTCTGGATTACAACTTTTCACTACTTTTCTTTTTTTCCATTGCAGAGTAATGTGCTTTGTTGTTGTTCGTGTTTTTATCATGTAAAGCTCTTTGAATTGCTTTGTTGCTGGAAGGTGTAATGCAAATAAACTTGATCATGACATAGTGCAAATAACACAAATAAAACTTTGTGTACTTAGTTAACAGCCAACTGTCACTGCAGGCCACTGACCATCTCTGAATTATCTGTGAACAGTTTTTATCCCAGATATTTCCAATAAAACTGGATGGAGTTTTATGCAGTAATGAAGTTACGTCATTAAGTTTTATTTTTTTAAATTTTTCATATATATACATTTTCTTTGTACTCGGGGCAGTGCAGATGACAGAGATTTTAGACTCACAGGAATTAGATATAGTGACCCCATTAAAATAAAACAAACAAGCTGTGACAAAAAATGAAGGGGTTCAAAAATGAAGCCTTTGATGCTGCAACTAAAAGGCTTAGTTGTGGCATATATTTAATTGATTCCAAAATCCAGGAAACCTTGCATAAATAGAAATACAATGGGACCAGGTGCAAACGGTTTTGAGCCAACACTAATCAGGCTGTAATTTAGCACTGTGGTTAGACAATAAGCACAGACAGTTTTAAAATGACTCAAAGGGTGACTGTAGTTGCTCCTGCTGGGTTTTTCTCTCGACATAAGAGGTTCCACTGAAAGCAAATGAACACCTTAAATCCTTGTGATTTGAAGCAGATGGCTTCATGGATGACTGAACCTACATAAATTACTGAGAGCAATTATCTCAGGTCTTGTCATGTATAGAAAAGAACATAGTCTCTTCATGACACAAAGGGGTCTCTGCTAATTGTGGCACAGTGAATGTAATGTCTCCCTTCCAGGAAGTGCTGATGAAAGACTGAGCGCTTTAGGACAGCTTAATTTGCCTGGCCTGTTTGACTCATCAAGTTGAGTGATCGGAAAGAATAATTGAGGGCAAGCTAAAGGCTAAACTATCTTTTGTACACTCGATATATTATTCGGTTTCCCCTGTTCTAGGATGAAAATTGGCCTCTGATGGTTTGGAGTGTTTTAAATAAATGCTCCAGATTTTCCATCTGAGATCTAAATACATGTTCAACTGTGTGCTGTGGACTTTCATGGCTTTTGGTCAAACACCCACACATCTTGTTCAGACAAGTTAAAAGGCAAAAATGCACATTAGCCTACACAGACAGTGCTTTAAATCACTCATGCTATTAATTATGAAGTACATAATCATATATATATATATA
>CAEGAF010044777.1:0-26629 GCA_903067075.1 Micropoecilia bifurca | reverse complement strand
CACACACACACACACACACACACACACACACACACACACACACACACACACACACACACACACACACACACACACCTACACACACACACACACACACACACACACACACACACACACACACACGCGCACACACAAGCCCACCAACTATTTTTGGATTGTGGTTGCGCATTGTGGAGTGTGGCTGTGTGCATCCATGAGTCAACCGACTCTTTCTCTGCCCTTTGTTTCTCTGTCACTTCCACCTCAGAAAGCCAGGGAAGATCACATTAAGTGGGGCTTCTGTTGCATAGCTGCATTTGGCTGAGTGCTGAGGGAGATATGGGGCAGGGCATTACTCTAAGTCAGTCCCTATAGGCTTCAGCCGATCCAGAAACAACAAGGCTAGTGTAATTCACAAAGTCAGATGTCTTCACTTCAACGGTTCAGAGCCTGATATAAGCTCATGTTCTCTTGTGGGAGAGAGGACTGTCCCATATTGACCATTGTTTATAACGCCACAAATATCGGTGTGTGCAATTTAACCTGCCACCGAAGTTTCTCTCTTCTGTTTGCCCTTGCTAATTACATAAAGTTACATACTTTCACACACAAGAACATGTTAATTTGGATAAATGCCCACATACTTGCTTTAGAAAGGGCAGAATGAAAATACGCAAGAATTGCCTCACTAGAGAATAGTGGAAAAACCCCTGTTGTGGACTGTGATGGAAACTGAAAAACAACCTCTATCCCTTAAGTAATCTGATTTAGTTTCTGCCAGCAAGGCTTAGTGTTAATTAATTCCCAGGAAAGTAACAATACTGTTCTCCAATACTGCTGTACCTGCGTTGTGACAATTTGGATTTGAAGAAGAAAGTAAATATGGAAGCTTTCCGGGCTCGAAGAATCAATTTATTACTTAGACAGAACACAATGATAAAAGGCGATTGCTGTATGTGTAATATCACGCCCTGTGACTGACATTCATAGAGCTGTGAAAAGTATTTGCCACTCACAGATTTGTTTTTCTTATTTTTTTTTATTTTTTTGTCAGACTTAAACATTTTAGTTTACCTAGTACATTTTAAAGATAATACAAGTGAACACCAAAACAGTTTTAAATTATGTTTTGCTAGCTGGGCCATTTACTTCCTATTCAATTCTGTTAGATTCTGATCTCCCTTTTGGTCTTTCTTCCACTGAGCTGAATTTCTCCAGTAAAATTTCAACCTGGCCAGTCACCAAACAGAAGGAGAGGTTATGAACAAAAGTGTCGATTGTTTTAGAACCCATTCAGACCATGTTGCCCACACTTCCAATTATTGAATTAACAGTAACAACTCAGCACTTGTCCTTAAGTCGTGGAGAATGGTTGGTTCACAGCACAAGCAATTTTCAGTGATCTTCATATAGCCTCAAACTGGCGCATTAAATAAGTCACAGGAAAACGTTAGTGATTGAGTTCACGCCTCCAGGAAGCAATTTTTCCTCCAAAGCCGAGGGGCAAGAGCCTCTGATTGAAGTAACGTGTAGAATAAGGGGCTGATTTTTCCCAGGTTAATTATTTACTTCATTAAAGACATAATCTATCCAAAACAACATTATTGTCCCCTAGATACAATAATTGTTGTGCTACTCTTTGAGGCAACAACTGACATTAGTCATTTGTGAAAACTACCAACGAGGCTTGTGCAAAGTGTGACAAAGCAACAACAGAAAAAACAAACAACTAGCATGTAAGTGTCCAATTTTGTTTTTGACAGTAATGTCTGATATTAATTAGCATGTTTGTAAATGTAGAAGAGCAGCCATGTTCAAAAAGGCCTAGAGTTAAGAAAAAGCGTGCTACAATAAACATTTTTGAAAACTGTACTTTAAATATGTTATTGCCTGTACATTTGTTGAAACAATTTTTAAAGTGTTTAAAAAGTGTGTCATAACACTCTACAACTCATTTACTGGCACAGCTTAGACAATGTTAAATGGTTTTCAATTATGTAGCGCTTTTATTGTCTTGTCTACTGGCTACATTCAACCATTCACACAGAGTGATCGAGCAATCTGGGAAACATGTTGTTCAGTGTCTTACCCAAGGATAGTTTGACATGTACTGAATGGAGGGTGAAGATCAAGCCCCCAGCCTTTTAAATGCAAGTGTCTTTTCTTCCTCCTGAGCCTGTTAGACAAAAACCAAAACAATGCGGTAGCATGGAAATACCCAGAAGGAGTTAATGTAACTATATGCGAATAAAGACAATGCTGCAAATGGCAGATATGTTCTTATTAAACATAGCTAAATCAATTTCAGGCTTTTGTCTGCATATGCCTTGAGGTTTATCCAATCATTGAAAGGACGCAAAAACTAATTTCAGATTCCCCTTTGTGGCTGATTACTTAAGTGACAATAAATTAATTCAGTCGTCATTGAAGATAGATTAAAACTGTCCTTACAGTCATAAGTAAAGCAGAACTTCAGGGGTATGAGGCTGACGCTGAGCTGCATGCAGACACTTGCATAAATAAATGTTAATATTAGAATCAGTCCACACTGCTGTCAGCATTGGCTGCTTTGAAATTTGAATGCCGCTGTCACGTATTTCATCTGATATGCAAATGTTTCTAAATTGACATCAAAAATGTCTGAACTATTCCCATTGTCTTTATGTGGTGAAAGCATAGAAAAATGCTGAAATGCTGATAAAACTCTGACTTATTTAATGTGGCTTAGAGATAATAGAACATTACAAGATAAACAGAAACATTTCACATTTCAAAGATTAGATTAAAAATAGTCTTCTTAAATACATTACACAATTCTAGGCAACATTAAGTTGCCTTCTAGTTTTGAACAACATGCCTATGGCGCTCGTATGTTGAGTTTGGCAGAATGATCTTGATCAAAATTGTTATGCCTGATTTTTATTATTATTATTTTAAGCATGTTTTACTAGTTTACTAGCTGTGCATAAAGAGTTCAGGACTGACTTTAAGAATGCTGACTTTATGTAACTCTTTGGCTACGAGGCTACATTAGCCTGCAAACCAGAATAATCTGTTAGTTTTTGTTAAATTTGCACTGGCAGAATGCTTCTGGCCAATTTCTATTAAACAAATCTTGCCTTTCCTGGGTTGTTAATTTAATCTGGTTGCATCTGTTAGGCCTTTATTAAAGAACACTGTTAGGCATGTCACACTATCGCTTTGAAAACTTGCTGGCCCAACCAGTTGAGTCCAAAGGCATTTTGGTTTTCTGCCATTAATAACACCCCTTCAAACAGATACTGGACCAGAGATGCATAACTAAAGCAGATAGGCCTAATGGCCTTGCTCCAGGGTTCCAGCAATGGCAGCTTTGCAATGCTAGTTTGTGAACTCTCTTACTTTTAATCAAAGATACAATACTTAGGATGAAATTGTGGGTGGCAGTATCCGAAGGGAGACTTACTGACTACATGTTAGTGACAAGCACAGGGACGGGCTTTATTACACATTAACAGCCCATAAACTTCAGTCCATTCCCAAGATTCAGTAAGGCACTTTGAATTGTTCAACTCCTGATCCCAGTTACTGATGCATAGCTAGACTCATAGTAATCTAGTGAGTGTTCAATTTTAAATGGTCAGCTTCTAAAAACCCCATCCCATTTTTGTGTGTGCAGGATACCAAACAAAATATTCTTTAGCAATCCATCCAGATTCCAAGGGAAGAAAACATGAGAGACCATCTTAACCAGAGCATCTAACAAGGGAAGGTAAACCAGGGACAAATTAATGCAGTTGAGCTGATTAAAAGCAACCAGTTGAAGAAAATAAGAACCCAATGATTGGGGCATGTTAAGTTAACTTACCCTAACTATTCTTTTCAACTTAACCCTGATATTGAAGCTTTTATTTAAATGAACTATGCACTTGGCAAGTAATTAATTAAGTAGCATACCGGTCATATTAATTGAGACAGACAAATGTACCAAACTGTGACTTTAATAAAAGTCTGGTTCTCACTCAGATAATAGATATTCATTGGAAAACTTGTAAGCTGTTCCTTCACAAATAATTCTCTGTGTTCATATACATTCACAAATTATTATTTTTGTGATCTGCAATTCAAGCGCATCATCTCCATTCAAGCACAGAAAAAAATTAATATTCCTCAAATCAGAAATGATGGGATAAGAATAAATTAATACTTTAAACCTTTAGGAAATGTTTGTGCAGCATTAAGGCAACTAAAATGATTTTTGATAAACATGATTGTCAAAAGATCATGCAAGATATAAGCTAAAATGGAGTCTACAAAGCATTGGCAAAAGGAAGGTTTCTGTGTACTCAACTCGAAAGTCACAAACAATTCTGTTTCTGTTGCTTGGCTATACCTGTGTGCTTGCTTAATTTTTAACTTCCCAAGAGTCGGAAACAAAAGTTGCTTTCATCTGAGGCAGCTCCACTCCCATGTTTCCATGCTGAGATGCTGCCTTACTTTAACTTTTTAATTTATTCTATGTTTGTGAGAGCTATGTCTTTCAACCTGCACACACTCCTCACGTTTGACATAGCTTGTTATACCGCAGTAGTAGCCAAAGTCCCGTTCCTCTCACTTGTGAGTCTTTCACAGGTGCATGGCATAAAGCTCACATTTCTTATCAGGTAATTATTGTAAAAAGTAAAAAAAGGCAAAAATAGTGATAATCACTTTACCTTCAACAAAGATAAATAATCCTACAGACTAGACAATCTGAGGACTAAAACTGTGAGCATTTGACAAAATTTGGCAGCAGGCGTGAGATTCTGCCCATGACATCTTAAAGGAGTGGATGATCTTCCCTCTGCTTGGAGTCGGTCAATACTACTTGGCATCATCCAGTAGGATGGGAAGTCAGAAGCTGACTTTATCCAACAATCTGCATTGCTTCAATTTTGAAGAGTTTTTCAAGTGTTGGTGAGTCTGTTGTTCCTCAGCAGTGTACACAGCTCATTTAATCAACAGATTCAGAAGGTCTTAAAGATTCTTTCACAACATTTGAGTTGATGAATAGAGACACATTGATGATCCAGCTCAAACAAACTGCCTTATTGGGTGATTTCATGAGAAAAATCAAATGAAATCACATAGAACTCCAGGAAGAGAATTGTAGACTTTAAATTTTTGTTTATCCACATATATAATTTTTAGATGCCCAAAGAGGCTACTTTATCTGTGGAAACAGTTATAACTAGGTATAAACATTGTGGATGCAACTGTCTTACTGTTCAGGAAGGATTTTGGGTCTATGCCCTAAAGAACAACATGCTGTGGTGAGAAATAAATATATCAAGTCCAAGTCAAAAGCAAATGATTTTGTGAAGATGCTGGTAAGACAATTAGGTTTTATATTGTAATTGACACAAAGACCACTTAGAGCAGATGACATTACATCGAAAGCATCTGGGACAAAGACTTTACTTTTTGAGACAGAAAAAATATGGCAGAGTATTTGCAAATAAATATAAAAAAAAATACGAGAATAAAGTTGCAAAAATTACGAGAATAAAATCATACAGGAATGAAGTCATATCATGTGAATAAAGTCATATTATTACAATAATAAGGTCATAATGTTACAACTGTTACAACTGTATTCTGGCAATATTGTGACGTTATACTCGTAATATTGGAAATTTGTTCTTGCATGACTTTCTTTATTCTTATATTAGTATGACAGTGATCTCAGAATATAAAACAACAGACCATGCTTTGTTGTAACCAATCATTGTGCAATTCTCCATCCAGGTCTTTGTTTTAACATAACATTTAACATATGATTTTACTTTGGGCTTAAATGTGTCTTTGCATAAGTAGCATATTTTATAAAACACTGAAAAGACAGACATTTTATTTTGACATCTACTTTCACTTCAAGATAGGAATTGTCCCATCTCTCTCAACATGAAGGTGTCTAAGTAGTGAAAGAGGGTACCAATATTTTTTGTAAATGGTTACTTTCTTTCTTGAATGCTGTTGTGCCTTATTTAAATTTTTAAAACAACACAACATGCATGTAAATCCTGAGGTTTGCCATGTGCCATCTCATATATTCATGGTGACTGGCCTTGGTCAAAAATGCCACTACCATTTTTTGATTCCAGTCCAGCTGACATAAAGTCCAGTTTTATAGAGAATGAGGTTATTCTGCAGAAAGATTTATTATTTAGAGAACAGACCTCAAACAGCTCTAAGCAAAGCAAGAGTTTCCCCTCGGTACTCACAGTTAGGGACCTTTCTAGGTGATGCAGAGATTGTGGTTTAGACCCATGAAGTTTATATATTCCTCTCATCTAAAGAAGAAAAGATAGAGTTCAGCGAGTCTAGAAACACACTCCAAAGGTAACAGGATCTCAAAGACCTGTGTGTTCAAGCTCGGATGAAAATAAAATAATCCATCCGTCCATTATCTAAGCCCACTTATCCCTGAAGGGTCACAGGGGGGCCGGTGCCCATTTACAGCAGCCACTGGGTGAGAGGCAGAATACACTCTGGGCAGGTCAATAGTTCACTGCAGGGCAACAAAGAGACACACAGGACAAACAGCCTTGTACACACACACTCACACAGTTTAGAGACCAATTAACCTGATAGTCATGTTTTGTACCAGTAGAGAATCCACATATGCACAGGGAGAACATGCAAATTTCATTCACAAAGACCATAGGCCAGCTGTTTGCAACAGTTGCTGCAAGGCAACAATGTTACCAACTGTTCCACTGTGCAGCCAAAAGAAAAAAAAAACAGTTTATACATCTCTGCAAAAGTCTTTGACATCAGGAATGTGATGTATGCAAATATTGGAAATAAGCGCAAGATGCAGGATACCAGGTGCTCTCCCAGTTTGCAAGGGATGGAAAACTCCAGCAAGAGGATTCAGAGACTCAGACAGACAGCGATGATTAGTAATCGTACATCAAGGCAGTTAATACATCACTAATACCAAGTGACAAAAAATAGACACCGTGCAACATAAAAGTGGTAACCGGCAGTGGCACAGTCAAACACAGCTGCCATTATCCCCAAAAGACAGGTACTTAAACAAAAAGAGAAGCTTGTAAGCCTGAGAACACCCTTTCTCAACTGTGAGCTCATGTGTGGGTGTTTTGCTGCAGAACGGACAAAGTCAATATTTCTGAGTGGCTATCAGAAAGACCGTAGAAAATGTCGGCACAGAGCTGCAATGGTGCGAATGAGCAAACCTGAATCAGTTCTTTGGAATTGCCCAACATCAAACTATTTTGTGAGGTTTAGTAACTGAGTAAACTCCACTGGAAGTGGAAGAATCTGTAATAAGTGCTCTCACTCATTATTCTAACATTTAGCAAATTAGTTTTACGCTGACCTTAAACAGTAAAAATTTGATCTGATTTTACAGCAAACATTAACGAAGTAAGGTTGTGTCTTTTATCTACAAGTTATTTCACTTTATAATCCATTCCAATAAAGGTAAATAATTGTCCGCTGACAATTTATTTGATTGCTGCTGTGCAATCAAATAGATGGTGATAAAATAAAGCAAACATATCTAACAAAACCTATTACAAAACAACAATAAAATGAATAATAAAAGTAAATAACCAACTCAATTACAAAATGGGGGAAAAAAAGTTTAAAGCTAGACAATTTAAAACATTTGACATCCATCCAAGAACAATATATTTGTATTTATTTATTTTTTATTTTTTTTTATCTTACTATGCATACTGACAAAGAAAAGCATGTCATGTCCTAATTTTTACTCTGAAAAATGTTAGTGATCTTTCTTCAGCTAACTGCTGACCAATGCATGTCATAGAAATTTGGGTCTTGATCGTGCAAATCTGCATAGACAGTCTTTCTATTTCTCTTTGACGTGCACACATACACATTTTGCAATGCAGGCAGATTGTTGCTGTGTTGAAACAGTCATTGTGAAGAGGGAGAACATTTTAAAAGATGTATCCTTTATCTAATACCACGTCTTCTCAGCATGTCTCTTCATACTTTTTCTTTCTGTTTCTGAAAGAAAGAATGATTCTGGTTTCACCATCACAAATGGGTCACCAGACCTCCTACTGTTGCTCAGATTACCATAAAATGAAGTAATATCCACTGAGTGGGCAGACATGGTGAGCGTCAAGGCTACTCTTAATACCCCGCACCCCCTTTAAGCTCTGGACCTTAAGTAACACGGCTGTTTTACCTTAAAGAGCAAGAACACTCACCCAAGAAAATATAAGTGGGTCTACTGCTCTGCATTTGCCATAAAGTTTCTTTGCACCATCAAAAAACTTCATCCAGCTCTGTTTTTGCATCTTGCAAGCAGCCAGTTCAATCAGAAATTAAACTACTGGTTATTCCTAAGGGTGTTATACCATACCATCAGCAACAAAGCTAAGCAGATGTAAAGTGTCAGTGTCTTTACACTGCCTGTTCACAGATGCAGCCCTCCAGGCACACACAGACTGCCATGGAGAGACTCTAATCATTTATAACATGTTTGAAGAGAATACCTCAGTATACTACTGCATTATTAAAGAATGATGCACAATGAACAAAACAGTAAAAAAAATAAATCTGTATCTCTAAGAAAACTCAGATGGCCTGGGTGGTGACAGAGTTATATGCTTTATTTGTCATTTTTATGTCAGACAAACAAATTAGCTAATTATCTTCCGTAACATTTGCTTGTATCCTATTTCTCTTGCATCCAAGTATTTGTCAGCTGTTGTGCTCAGAGACTTTCTACATGCGTCTAACTGCAAGCTAAAAACAAAAACAGTGAAACTAGTTTGCAACATTGACTTTGTAAAGTCCATTGACTTCACGTTTCCACCATTCTCCTGTTCTCATGTGACCTCTTCCTTCTCTGTGCTTCAGGAGTAATGGACAGCTTGAGTTTTGTGGAGCTCATTTCTGGAGGGAAATAAGTTTAAGATGAATTTTGGTGAAGATTACCTTAACTTTACTAAAATAACCAAGTAAACAGTCTCTGAAATAATACAAAATATAAGGCTAGCATGTAGGTTATTGTTATTCGGAAGAAATAGTTTGTTGGATTCACGTCTATTTGTGCTTCTGTATTCAAGGACTTAGCTATTTGTTGATTTTTCTTTTGATGTTTGGCTGTAGTCCCAAATTTTTAGTACAAAATTGACTTATTTGTGGATTATTATTATTATTATTATTATTATTATTATTATTATTATTATTATTATTATTATTTTTATTATTATTTGCATCTACTGAAATAGTTAGAAATTTTTTAAAATCAAGAATAAACAAAGTTATATACAAAGAAAATAATGAAAACAAAAGCAAACAAAATAAGAACTGTAGGAAAGTACACTTACATGTTCAGAGGAGTGGGCAGAAGTATAAACTTATTTTTACAGCCACCCCTCTTACATCTTTAATTTAAAACATTCACTGGTAACTCAGAAAAATTGAAGTACAATTTTAGATTAAACTAAAGTTGTAGTTGCAGTTGTCTGTTTAGATAAGTTGTGGTCTCTGTTTCTGCTGTCCAGTTTGTTCTCTGTCATTAGGCCTTCCATTCTCTTAATTTATTTATGGTCTGTTTCCTTTGTTCAAGCTTGTTGCAACCTATGATGCTAGTCAGGGATCCTGCAAATGAGTGTTGCTTGGCTTTTCATTTTGAACATAGAGTGTCTCATTAACCAACTTCTTGGTTAAAGAAATCGAAAAGTTTCTCATGACTTGGTAGTTATACCTCTGGAAAAAATTAAGAGACCACCTAAAATGATCAATTTCTCAGATTTTACTTTCTCTAGGTAGTTATCAGGATGAAAAGAAAAAAAAACAATTTCTTTACTACATAGTGAGGGAAACAAGCAGTGTAAATTAAACTGGTATTCAGATAAAGACATGAATAATGGTCCATGTACTTTGACCCTTTTCTCTATTACATTTTTAACAACAGGATAAAATGCAGACTCTCTTCTGTTGGTGTCATGTTATTAGCTCTCACAATACATCGGGGTCTTAAAGAAATAAATTACCATTCACATAGTATTTCTTAATAAAGTATGAATTTTAGCAGCAAATCTTTTTTATCTCTTTTGTGCTAATAATAATACCTCTGTCTGAGTTAAAAAATAATCCCAATCAGTATATTATATTTAATAAACACATTGTTATAAAAGCAGTTTTTTATAAGGTTCAGGTAGAGTATTTCAACACATGAACTAGGGGGCGACTGTGGCTGTGTAGGTACAGTAGTCGTCTTGTAATCAGAAGGTTGCAGGTTCAATTTCAGCTTCCTCCTGCCACATGTAAATGTGCCCCTGGGCAAGGCACCCAACCCCAAGTTGCCTACCGAGCTGCGTATCGGTGTATAAATGTGTGAGTGTTTGTGAGTGCAAATGGGTGAATGTGGCTCTAGTGTAAAGCGCTTTGAGTGGTCAAAAAATGATCAGATAAAGCACTATATAAGTTCAGTCCATTTACCATGAACTACAAAAGTGTGCAATAAATTTAGTTAGTAAAATATGTCAAGTTCCTCCTGGAAAAAAACTTCTGACATAAAACTAGAAGTCTAAAATATGTTACCCTTTTTTATATGTAAATAATTGCAGAAGATGACTTAATCAAATCATTTTTGTGGTGTATCATATAATCAAATCCAGACATATTCAGAGCTGAAACCTCTTATTTAGCTGTGGGGTAAATTAATCGATTCATACACTGATCTCAATCCTTTACCCAGAGGACAGGACTTCTAATAAATAACACATACCCAATAAGTAGAGGAAGTTCATAACACTGCGATCCAAAAGGAAGTACACCATTGACTTGCTGTGCAGTGCAGCTCGGAAGAAGCAGCGGAAAGGCTTCAGGCCAGCTTTGATCAAAGCAACAATCTATATGTACAGTGTAAATCTGCCTAGCTATAATTTATCACCAGTTTAACCAGGTAAATCAATAATATATTCACATTGTCATACTTGTGACAGTTTTTTGAGCTTTACGTGTTATAATGTTATTGTCTAAGCCTGTAGTGTTGCTTGGATTCATTTGTGGATGTTTGAGGAATCCGTGGCCTAGAAGCTTGTGTCCACAAAGTTAAGCCTATTTCCACAAAGCTCCTCCTCTGAGCTGCAGACCTCAGCTTGGTTACGCTATAAAATGGTAGTAGGTGCCTAGAAAACCCATATTACTCCCACTTTAACATTTTCTTAAAAATACAAAACTGATGCACATTTATTTCTGTCTTCATGTTACATTTAATTTCTTCTCACTGTGACCGTCACATGTGTTTTCTGATAAACTCAGATATTACTAAGAAATTATTTACAAATAATTTGTGAAATATTTTTTTAAATTTGCACAATGTACTAGAATTTATTTCAAATTGTTTCCATTCAAACTTTTTAATTTTTTCCGACTGGTAAGTTTGCAATTGCCAGTGGGAAATTATAAGCTACGCTTGAAGGATTTTCAGTGTAAAACAGTTGTAACCATTTTTTTGTTGTTGATTTTACATCTGAAAGTACCGACTTGGCCAGAGTAAAGATAGCATTCATCAGGAGCTGTGGGCGGGATCACCCCTAATCCATTAACTGCTGAGTTTGTTTTCATTTAGTCTGTTTAGTCTAATTTAAGACAACAACAATGAAAACACTGATCTTCAACATTATTAAGAAGTTAATCTTGGAATAGGAACAGGATAAGCTCAATGGGTATATTTCTATGTTTCCCCTCCTGTGTACTGAGTGCTGGTGTGTATTTCTTATCAGTTATTTTTGTTTTTTTTTTGTTCAACAGCAGATGGTTACAAATCCTACTTGAAATTGCGCGTCAAACTCCTATTTTACAGTGACGTTTCTACATCGTAGTAAGAGATGGGATTTGTCTTTTAGCAATTTAAAAATAAACACTAAAATATTTACAAACTGAGATTGTTGTTCAACAAAGCCTTTATAAAATAAACTGATAATGATGAGACATGTTTGTAGAAATAATTAAAAAAAATTGCGTGGGTAAACTCCTTTGCTGCACTGTTATGCTCCTTAGATATTCAGAAAACAACAGATGGAGTAAAGTGTATTTACAGGAAGTGACATTTTTGAGAGATTGAGTGACGTGGCTCTCTGGTAGCCCTCAGGCTGGGGAAAAAAAAAAAAAAAAGCTTTCTTTTTTTAAATTGCTGAACAACCGTGGTGTAGCATGGAAACTGCTGGAGGGAAAACCTGTGCATAAAGTGGTCAGCATTTCTATTAAATGTAGTGTTTAGAAGCTGCACAGATTTGCAAAGCAGAGCCACAGAAATTAACCCAAAACTATGATTTCTACTCCCAGAAAAGGACATTAAGAAAATCTGGCCAAATGTAAAATTAACTGCTTTGTCTATATAGTGCAGAGTTTCGAGGCTTCCTAACTTCATAGCAGGCTCTGTCTCCTGTCTTTTGAGTGAAGTGTTGCCAGCTGAACTGTTGAAGACAGATTTTGCTCTGATAGAGATCTCTTGTGAAAATATCCCCTCAGAAATATCGGGATAAGGCAACAGAAGGAGAGGATGTCCTATGGGAACAGAAGAAAAAATATGGACAAATGAGCATGTTACCCAGCATGGTTTTGGCTGTCTGCTGTGCCTCAGCTCACACAGACTGCCAGACGTTAAGTCTTTCACTGAGTTTTACTGCATCTTAGGATCTCACTGTTTCTGCTCTTGTATCAAGTAATTCCTGGTACGATTATACTGCTGATGTTAAAAAAATACTTTCAGTTCTGGCAGACATATGTGTAGTAAATTTTAAGAGAAACATCATTAACTGAAAAAAAGGCTCAGCATTGACTGGAGCATAAAAGTTACTATATCAACAGAGGCTGAACATTTGTCAGTAATCTGGGCTGCACAGAAATGTGGAAACATCCCGTCCTTTCGCTAACTGTGACGCAGAAGCTAAATTTCTGGTCAAAGAGTGTTTAATGAACGGAAGAGTCGGCAACCAAAGAAGAGATAATGCCAAGCAAATAAATCACATGGCACATGCTGGCAATTAGCAAGTACATTTCCATCTATGCAGCTACGAGGAAGGACGTGAATTTTAGCTCATAAGATAAATTACATTGGTACAATGTTCATTTATTTAGTAATTATTTACCACAGCATGCTTTGTTTAACATACTGAAGGACACATTTTGATGGGCAAGTCAGTGAATCTGTCATCCTTTTAAAATTTTAGCTGCCTGCCAATGGGGTGTCAGCCCTTTTCTTTACAACTTTTCAGCTTACACTGTATACACTTCTGCTGTATAAGTAGGGGCCACTTCACCACAGAGAAACTTGATATATTAGGATTTGATGAGTGTGAAGTGTTTTACCATACATTGAGCTCGGTAGTTACAATCGACACCAAAAACAAGTCCTTGAATAGTTGCACTACATTTTGAAAAACATTTTGCAACAGACCTTTCAATTTTTATGAAAAGAGGAAGAAATATTAACTGAAGCCAGATGGAGTGCCAAATTTAAATGGCTCAAGAGCCCTAAAAAATATGATGGCAAAATCTACAATCGCTCGTGAAAAATATAATCAGACGAAAAGCACTCTGGGTATATCTGGGTGTATATATATATATATATATATATATATATATATATATATATATATATATATATATATATATATATATATATGATAAATGCTAAAAAATAAAATTAAGTGGTTAATTTTGTCCCAAAAAATGACCCCAGAATACATTTTCCTGTAATTTTGGTCATGACTTTTTTTTTCGTTTTTGTTTTTCAAATTAAATGAGATTAACAAAAAAATCAAAACTCAAACACAATGACTAAAACTTAGATAAAATGTGTTTACATAGTAAAAAATAATAGACTCAAATTTGCCTAACCCAAAAATGACAACATATGATAAAACTATGATTAAATCTAATTTAAAATTTGCCATCACAGAAGTTCTCGATGTTAATTCCCTCTTTAGTAAGCTGCTTAAGCTGAGTTATATTTTGCACCTTTGAAAAAAGGGACCAACAAAAATAGATGTCACTGATTCAATTTCAACAAAGAGCACCAAACTTTATAGTGTCCACAAATGAAGAAGCTACAAGAAGTCAACATGTCAAAGTTGAAATAAAAGAAGAGGATAGTTTTAAAGTGATCATTTTTGCACCAAATTAAAATGTTTCAAGCAAGTTAAGTTATAAGAAAATATCACAGATCAAATTAAAACAAATCAAATGAACAAACTAATGATTCCTGTTTCACAAAAAAAACAAAAAACAGGTAGTGTCACATTTACGGTCCACCGTTAGCAAGTGGTGCCATGAAGCTGCGAAGCATCTTTTGCGTAGCAACAACTGTACAAAAAAAATGATATTCAATGATCTTTTGACATTGAATTTTTATGCCAGGATACTGCCTTTTTTCCCCTCTTTTAGCCCCCAGGCAAACATGTGCACTGGTTTATCTGGGCAGTTGGTAATGAGACGTCACAAAATCTGTCTGTGTGTTTATACATAGCATTTAAGCATCACCAAGGGGCTTGCTTCGGCTGACTCTTACCATTAAGAGTGAAGGCATGATATATGAAGTAAGCTTAAGAGAGTAGCTTGTGTGTGCTTTGACTGATCCCAAGACAATCCCAATTTAATTGTGCATTAAAGACCATGCACTGCGTCATTTATTACATTGTTTATTTATCCCCCTTTTCCTGCCCCGTACACAAACATCCCGCCCGCCCCATCCCCATCTGAGCTCTAATTAATCCTTCACAGAAATCTCAACTTCATTAACTTGGGCAGCTTTAGGCCCCAGCTGGGGTTAATTACTAAATTTAAAAATGGAAATATTTTGTTCTGAGCAACCAAACAGAAGGGTGTGATTGTAATACAGAAACTATGCAGCAAGCATTCAGGAGGTCATATTTCACTTTTCTCATTATTTGATGTAAAAAGAAATGGAATCCAAACATCATAAAAATTAATTACATTTTCACAAAAAATAAGGAGGGGGGTAATTTCATCAGTATCAATAAACCCTGCGGTCAGCGCAAAAACAAATATTTAATCCTGATCCAGCTAAAAAGTTAAATTTATGCCAAACAGCTGGTGCATACTAAATGTGTAGATTCAAGATGGAAGATACATGATCCAGAAAGGTTTCAAGAACTTTTGTGCCTACAGTCATTCAGAAAAGCTCTCAAAGATCAACGAAGGTCACCAAACCTCCAAAATAAGACCAGAGCAAAACAACATTGTCACACTTCTGTGGTACAAAATTGTGAGCAGTCTTTCAAATACAACCTGCTCTTCGATGCTCTTTGTTAATAAGATTGTACATTTATTTTGCAACATCTGTCTCCAATGCTCAAGGGCTTCACATCCTCCATCATGTGTATGCAATGCACATATGTAGACTTAATTACACACAGAAACACACACTAGCACAGGCATGCATATGCTGACAGAAGCTGTATAATAGAGTTGGAGGGGGAGCAGAGGGATGAAAAGAAGAAAAAAAAACATTAAATTGGCTCAAAAGTTAACAGCTGTATAATATCTGCAATGGGTCTCAGTAGATGCATACCCACTGCAAAGACTCAACAATTAATTATCTTGCTACAGATTCTTGGCAGCCCCTTGCTCTTTTTTCCTTATTTTTTTTTACTGTTGAGTGGACTCCTGCTGCTTCTTCAAAGATTAACATTTAAAAATTCATCAGCTGCCTTTTTTCAGGGTACTCAAATGCATCCACCATTATTCCATAAGAATATGTTTCATTATTTCTCTGTGCCCATTATCACCACCATAACTGCCATGGGGCTAAGAAGCAAAGTGTTTTGCTTAATCAGACCGTTAAAAAGACTGGAGAGTAACCAACAAATATATTTAATGATTGAGTGAAACCAAAACCGAATCATCACATTTTGCTGAGCCACAGTACAATGTACTTTAAACTCAAACATAGAAAACTGCTAAATTAAGCAAAAAAAAAAAAAAAAAATTAACAAGAAAAACAAGAAAACAATACTAACTCTGAAGCAGTCATGCATGTATATGTAGTATATAAAATATATAAAGTTCACTAGTGTTTTTGGAAAAAAGTATATTTGTTTGTAGTACTGTGACTGCGTAGTTGTCTACAAATGTTTACCAGTGGATTTAACCCTATTGAGTCATTCATTAAAAACAATATTCAGGATTTGTTGGTGCTTTGTGTGTAAATTTCTCAATCACAAGAAGCCTGACTGATAATGATTCAAAGCTCAAAAGATAAACCTGGAACCAGTACTAAATTTATGATAGAAAAATTAAAACTGGAGCTGTCAATGAAAGCCAGGGTTCCTGCTTTTTCTCCCAATCGTTTTGTCTTGTTAAAGGTCAGGAGGTGCTGAGCTCCTGTTCTCGTAATCGTTGGGCAGCAGACGGATCGTCAGTCATTGCAATGGGCCAACCTGTATACACAGTCTGCACAAACACACAGATGCACACAAGGCCAATTTACATTTACTTGTTTACTGAATCCACATCATATATACAATCAGGGACCTGGAAAAAATGCAAATATGCATGAAGACATTTGTACACTCCATGTCTGGACAGCTGAGAATTCAACTAAAAGCCTTCTTACTGTGAGGCAAAAAATGCTAACAATCAAGGTACTACGAAACCTTGCAATAAGGAGTATGCAGAATTTAATCAAGTTCCTGGTAACTTGCGTCATTCATCTTTTCATATTTAAGGATCTAACAATTTACCAATTTTGCACAGATAAGCTAATACGGCGCAGAAGGAACCATTATGGACCAGCAGTTGTCACCACTTCCAAGCCAGATGAGTTGAGCCCTGCTAATGTCTAAGTAATTTACATATCATGCACTACACTACTGTGTAAAGTTTCCTAATTTATTCTCACGACTCTTTTATAACAGCAAAATTAAATCAAATTTCGAATTCAACTGAACTAAAATCCCACATTGCAGAATGATGCAGGCAACTTCATGAAATCAGAGAAACAGCTCCAACACTTGAGTCTTCAATTCCCCATCCATGTTTGTGCATGAGATGAAATTCCAACAGCAACATTAAAATTTCATAATATAAGCTCAGTTTATTTGAGGTTATGGACTGACTTGCGAATTTCATTAAAAAAAGTACAAAGATACAAAAAAGAGACAGTGATGGTAAAGATAACTTTTAAAATGATTGACAATACAGACAAACGTATATGCTCATACGGCTCTGTGCCATTCAGGGATTAAATGCACATGAAAGGTACCATGTATACCTCTCATGAAAAGGCTTCATTTAGAAAGTCTTGGCACAACCTGGACACAGAGAACTTTTAATGGGCAATAACAGATGTTCTCTTGACACCAAAATGCAGCTTTTTTTCTTCAGGCTAAATGTTTTATTAAATTATTTTACCTCTTCCTGTTTAATGTGGAGTAAAAGTTTCAGATCATGCCTTTTCGGAGTGCAATAAATCACTAAAAAGGCGATTGTAATTCCCCTATGCTTGGACTAATTCAAGCATAGGGGAACACAAACAGTCCCTTTAAGCTTTTAAAATGTAAATGCGAGACATAAAAAAATATTAAAAATGTAAATGGTTGTGGTATTATTCTATATTCGACAGAACACAAAACTGCTGACAACTGTTCTACATGCCTTGGCTCAGCGCCTGAGGTCTCTTAAATCATAAATGGCTGCTTATTGGTTGCAGCCATCCTTAAGGCGATAGAGCAGGGACAAGTGCCAATTTAGTTTCGCAACACAAGTAGAAAAAACAACTGGGAGATAAGAATGCCCCTGGCTGTTATTTTGCCACCTTCTCATTTTACATTAGGCATAAGTCCATCAGTTGGAACTGGCCCATGCCTACAAGCAGTCAAAGCAACACAAACATGCTCACACACCCACATACTGTACATCTATCAGTAGAAGCATGGTGAACAACTTCTGATGTTTGGCCACTTGGCAAATGTTCATTTTTTTTCTTAAACTTTGCTCACAGTGATTATATTTATATATAAAATCTAAGTCTTTAAAACAGTCCTATTTTTCTTTTCTTTTTTAAATGTCATTGCACATTATTCTAATTAGAACCTATTTATTTATTTCATTTTAATTGAATATAATTTTAATTGGGCAAATTAGAGGATGTCATTTGAGGTGCTACCAAAAAAATTCTATTTTTCACACAAACCATTCAGTAATCACCATCTTTATCACGCTTAAGGATCCAAACACACTACCGTAGCTTGACGCAAATGAACCTAATCTTAATTTTTGTCATGAATTGTGTGGTTGAGAACGCAGGTAGACCCAGGATGTAGATGAATTGATGAATTTATTGATGAACTCACAGTCCGGAACAGGCAGCACGGCAGAGTAGCAAACAGCTAATACCGGTAGCACTGACAAAAGACTGAAACGCGAGCTAGGTTAACCAGGACTTGACAGTACTGGTGTGAGGGAGTGTACAAACGGAGACAACGTTAGATACGTAAGACAAGGACCCGACGAGGAACACAGACAACAGCTGAAACTAAATACACACAGTGTAATCAAGGGAACGAGATGCACCTCGGAGACAATAAACGGGGAAGATAAATACACAGAAACACGACCATGACATTTTTAAGCTTCCTAACCATTCAGTTATTTATTTGAACCAATCATTTCTTAGGGTAAATACATATGTACTGTAGACTCAACAATAACTGTATCCACAAATTAAAATGAGTGTTTGTCCTTCATACAGGTTCTAAATTATACATAGTGGCTCAAATATATTTACAACTCACAATGTTGTGAAGTAGCCACATATCAATAGCCCTGGAGAGAGTAAAGTTTATTTGAATATCATAGTTTTTGTTTTCCTGTTGGCTGCCCTGTGGTGCGGTTGGTAGCGCTGTTGCCTTGCAGCAAGAAGGTCCTAGGTGGGCATCTCAGCCCAGGGTCTGTCCGCATGGAGTTTGCATGTTCTTCCTGAGCATGAGTGGGCGTTTCAGCTTCCTCCCATTGTCCAAAAGAAACATGTCTGTTAGGTTACCATGTTCACTCTAAGTTGCCCTCAGGTATGAATGTGTGCAGAGACAATCGTCCCTAGCTCTGCCTCTCTCCTGCTTCTGATATGTCTAGAGTTATGCTGTTGGTAAAGGCAACCTGCTGGCATGAACTACCAGCTGAAGCAGTGATGTGTTGCTTTCAAATGTCCAGTTTGTTGGCTGAACCCAACAAAAATAGCAGCATGTGAGTAACCAAACAAACAGGCTACGTCAATCAGCTGTGCGTTGCCCCACCCTGAAACTAAAATGTTACAGGCTAAAGGTTACTCTGTTAAGGATCGTAATTCTAACACAAAATTTGCCATTTTAAAACTTCTCAAATTGTTACTTAATTGGATGATTTTTTTTCATGACCTTAAGTTGTATATTTATAATTAAAAAAAACACAATTTTTTCAAAAATTTAGTTTTTCTTCTTTATGTGCTCTGGTGAGTTGATCCTGGTGTTGTTGTGCCTACAATTATCTGCCTTGTCATCTCCAGACTTAGACCAGACCAACAATCAAAAATAGAATTTAATTCTGTTGATTGGGTATTTTCTACACTAATTTGCAAAACTGTCAATTTCTGTTGATTGCAAAATTCAGTCAGGGATGGAAAACCAGGGTGTCATGCACTAATGAATTAATGATTCAGAAAACGACATAACTATGCAAATTATTACTTCTGAGATCTAAAGTTATACTTGACCTGCTCTCTGATGTTAATCCTCTTCAGAAGCTGACATTTCTTCGTCAGTAAGAAATGGACTAAGAATTGCCATCCTCTCCTCATGTGCTTGTCTCCTCACTTTAGGCCATGTGGGGCAATAAAGAGAAAGTTTCTTTGCAATCAGTTCCAGTTTTGTTAAAACCATGATGTCGCATGAAAACGTTGATCTGCCCCTTATGTATCAGATTGGGTATCCTGCCTACAAACTTTTTTAATAACGTCACCGATGTAGATATTCTGAGATATCGGCTTGTGAATCTCTAATTAAGATTGTAAGGTGATAACAAGTGAGATCTGACTCAAAACATAAATAAATTTAAAAAAATCTCTTTCAGCAACTATGCTTTCAGGATGAGGTATAAAGGCAGAGCAGACAAGGAATAGGAAATGCAAAAAAAAATGAATGTGCAGCTCTTTGAGGTAGTATTGAGCATCATTAAATTGTAACTAGGTATCAGGGCCTCTGTGCTGTGTATGGAATTTGTTCCCTGAGTCCATAAACTCATTTGACTTGGAGAATGAGATAACCCAACAATTCTATTAGGCATTTTGCCACTAAGTGAAAGTGTTATTTTAGCTTAAGCCATGAAATGTTCAGTCGATTCATTTGAATGCAAGTGATTGTTGCTTGTCTGACTTATTACTTATGAATTTAGTCTAGCTGGTATCAATTCTGGAATACATTTTGATTATTTATTCCAGAGTGATAAAGCAAAAAGCCTACATTGTATCTCCTCTGCAATGTTTTTTTTTTTAAAATTAAGATTATCACTGATACATATCCTCTCTAATGATCAAGCTATGTGCATTGTCTCAGTTTGATGCATGTATTGTTTTATGGGGTTCACTAGTTGTGTCTGGAAACAGAGCTGCCGAAAGAATTCCAAGTATCCAATAAATCCTGCTGGTTCTGTGCTGTGAGCTTCTGACTGACTGGATGAGATCTCAAGATACCAAATATTAGAACCATGAAGGAAACAATTATGCAGCTATATAAGTTTCATGTAAATTGATCATGTTTCTTAGTCAAATGCAAACAAGCAGAAAAAAATGCTGCTGAATTGCTCAGTGAAGGAAGATTTATTTGCATGACACTAATAGCCTTACAAAATTATATGCTAAAATATATAGTCAGCAAGAGTCAGACAACTTTATATGTCGCAATGGGCAATTTATCTTTAGCTTCGTATGACAGTACCTTTGCTTCTAACAGAGATCACAGAGATATGTTATCAGTAAGGAAGTATTTTGTCCACATTCAGCAAATGATGCTCCAAATCACCTACTTAAAGAAGAAAGACAAATGCTTTTCTTATTGTAAGATTGTCAGGATTACTCGAGAAAAAAAACAGACATTCTGTGATTCATAATTATTTACAAAAACGTTGACCACTCAGCCCTTTTTGACCATTAATCTGCTCCGCTGGAGTTTGGTTTGGTAGCCTGGTCTCACAGCTGTGCATTATATGGTGCTTGCTTTATTAAAAACAGAATCCTCCAAAATTCATCTTGCAATCCAAAGCACGTCAGCTAATTGACAGTCAAACAAAGCTGAGAAAGCTGCAGTCTGCTGCACTGATTGATGGATGAACATGAAAAGTAGCCTGCCTTTTCCCATTGTGTGCCTATTCAATCAAACCTAGGCCAATGGGGCTGGCCGGCATCAATATGCATGGAGATAGCCTGTCTCCACTTTTCTTCACTTCTGTGTGAAGTGACACAGTTTGTCTGTTTTTCTTTGTTTGTCAAGGTGCTATCCATCCACTATCCAGAGAATGGCCAACTGCACTTCATTTTCACCTGATTTAGAGTTATTGCATGTTCAGGAAAAGTCTGTTTGGCAATATTTCCACCTATATTGTTTGAAAAGTTTCTTATGGAATCATCATATGAATGGCTCAGCTTCAAGAATTATGCTATTAAATATATGCCATGCAAATAAAACCAGAAAGCAAAGTAAGTATTATTGTTTATTGTGTTAATCATGTCAATAGTTCCATGAATTATGTAGCCTTAAAATTGAAGGAGCAAATCCAGTCCATCTTAAATGGTTTGTTGACATATTTTTAGGTCTTTTTTTTAATGTAGCAATTCTTACATTTTCTTTAAAAGAAGAAGATGAACTAAGGGAAAAACGAGAAGTAGATAAACAAAAAATAATCTGTCTTCAGTAACAACATTTTTTCTTCAATTAATTTGAAAGAATATACTCTATAATTTTGCTTCTTCCAACAAAATATTACAAAATTATTTGCACTATATTAGATAGAAGATTCCACAGGAAACTTGATGCTCCTTCTAACAGGATATTTGACAAGATGTTCTGAGTATCGTAAACCGGACCTATCAATGTGTCTCAGCACAATCTTTATGATGACATACTGAAATAAATGTACTTACTGTGACTTTATATAAAGTTACTTATAAAAGCTTTTGAATATAGTAAAGAAAAAGGCATTTTTTTAATACATAAAAAAATCCCTGGTTCTACTGATGCATAGACCTTAATGCTTCTGCTTGAGTATGTTCATCCATGAATTGGTAACAATTTCACTACTCTTATTAAAAGTGGTGAAGTTCACCATTTAAAAATTGTGAAGAAAAAACATATTTTTACACTGATATTCCTATTTTCAAAATGTTTGTGAGAGTCTCTCATAAAGAGCATTTTTGGTAAATTAAGGTGATTTTAATATATGAAAACATGAAAAATTGTATTCTTATCTGTGGAAACTGTTCAGAGTTACACATTTTGACATCATGATCTTCCCTCCATCCATGTTGCGATATGTGGAATATTATTACTTATTGAGTCTGTTAAAGTCATGTGTGAATAGAGATTACAGAACCAATATTGTTAGCTGATTTTTTTCTCACCCTCTTCCACATTTCACTAGTATTCATAAGTGTGAAAACTGCACAATTAAAATCTAGGATTCATTATGTTTTTGAAATGCACAATATCACATTGAGTGTAAAACACATTGATGCTAAGACTAAGGGATATTGCTGTGACTCTTACCAGACAGCTCAATGTCAATGTATCAACAGGAACTTTGGTATAATGTCATCTTGATGAAGATAATGTGGCAAGGTGATACATAGCACAAATACGTTTTTCTGTCAGGAGACAAGATTTGCTTCTATAGAAGTATAAAATGTGTATAAAGTTTTAAAACATAACTAATAACAAATTAGCCTATGATTTCCATTTTGTGTAGATTTTGTATAGCTTCATGAAGTACCTAAATTATTAAGCACCTAGAGCTCTGCATCCAGTAAATTAAATCCAAGAAAAATAAAGAAAAAAAATAACTAATTAAACTGACAATTTGTTTTCCAAAGTCTGAAAAATGTGAAAACGCTTTTTTTTTCTTCTTAGAAATAAACACAGTTGTCATATGTCAAATGTTCTGTGGTTGAGATGGACATCTGTTGGACTCAGCGCTTTAATTATTTTTTCTAAGCCCTTTACCATGCCTGCATAGAGTCATCTTCTTTGATGTTAATTTTAAAATTCAACTGATTAGAGCAGAAGATGAAAATGAATGTGTGAGGCATGATAGAAAAATCAAAATTGCAGACCTGAGATACATATCAGCATATTGCAAGCACTTAATGAAAAGTCATTATTAGTCTATGTCTTTCTTTTTGTTTGATCCTTTTCCTAACTACTTAAAACTACAGACAAAGACAAAATCTGCCATGGCCACACTACACTTAAAAGGCTGTGAAGCCAGGTGAACTTTCTGGCAGCTTCAAGTGACCTGAATAAGAGGTGAAGAGATGTTACTAAGGGAGGCAGACAGTGTATCTTCTGTCTGCAGAATGTAGGCACTGCTAGAAGTTGCCATATTCTTAAACTGTGGAGAAGACAGAAAGACAGGAATAATTCATTGGGGAGTGAATAAGGCCAGGGAAATATTTTGTGGCACTGGCACTTAATGGTGGTGTTCTTGTGATGCACTATATCATCATGTGATCTTTATGGAATTCTCCAAACCTGCCAGAAAGCTGCACTACAGCCACTCTAGGACCCCTTCTGCAAATTTTCCCCTGACTATGTTTTGTACCCTCACCCATCTCTGGCCACCTTTCTAGGATGCAATCACCTGACACTGCATCCCTTAGCAAAGCAGCGGAGATTGCTAGGTGACTGGAAGAGCAAAGAATATTGCTCTTGAGAAAATATCCACATTTGCTCTTTCTAATCTCAAGTCAAATCAAAAGATGCTACTTTAGCCAGTTATAGTTTGATCGAGCTACAGCAATTTTTACAGAAACTATTTGCTCACATTCAAGAGCGCAGAGTATATAAGACCACTGTTTCTCTGTGACAGTTTCATCAAATTGTTATTTCAGCTATTCAGCATGCTTTTCGGGTAATAATTTTATTGGAGCAAAGTGACCGACTGCCTGTAAATGTTTTGTTGAAAATCCCCCAATGTCAGTGTCTCATTTCTCTCAATATATTAGAATATACTGATAAACCTTTAAAAAATTCTATTTTCAAAAATAAAGATTGATTAAAAAAGAAGTAGTTTTATTTATGTTCAACTGCAAAAAAAATATTTTAGCAAACACAAAAATAATAAATAGATTGATATTTACTTGCTTATTTTAATGTAGCAATCACCTTGTAAAGATTGGAAAGTGAGGCTTGCCTATGGTTATGTTATGACTTCTATCAGTCATCAAGTTGGGTTTTAGACACAATCCCATAAATTATATATGCAATATGAATATAAAAACAACTGAAAAGAAATTTAGGTTCAGTCTTTTATGCTACCTGTAACAGCAAATACTACCATAATGGCTCCATGCTAGGTAGGATGTTGCATACAAAATAATGTATGTGATATTGAAAACTGTAACATTGCAGGGACCTTTGCTTTCTTCAAACTAGAGCTCTACATGGGGATTGGGATCTCACGGGACCCAATGCAAATCTCATGGGAGCAGGTGGTTTTGAGATCACCGCTGGCGGGGGCTGTCTGCTTAAAATAGACACTTGGTCCCAAAATGGAGAAAATAAGTGTGGTTGGCAATAAAATCAAGACTGGATACTGGAAACAATAAATGAAGGGAATAGGTAAATATCAAACTAAACCTTTTCTTGGATTAAATTGTGGACAATTTCATCTAAAGGTGCAAACAGAACAAGGACTTTGATGTGGATTCACAGCTCTCAGCCGAAAAAAAACAAAAACAGAAATCAAACAAAGAAAGAAACCCAACCTCTTTGTTGATCAGGAAAAAAAAATCAATTTAGGCCCCAAGTCTTGTGATGACGAAAACAGTTGGACAACTCAATTCAAAGAGTTGAAGATTCATTTTAAGTGCTCCATCTGAAATACCATTCCTGTGCGCACATTCCAGAAGAAAGCTGAGGTAGCTTGACTCCAGAGTTTCCGATCAATATACTTCTCTGGCCTATTCTCAAGTAAAGTAGCTGTAGTATATTTATTTATTAGTATTTTCTGAGCCAACATTTTACATTTTTATTATTTTTTTAAATTGTGAGTTCAGCATTCTTTCCCCCCAAAATCTCAAAAGTTTCATTATCTTTGTGATATGATTTTTATAGTTTTTTTCTGCATTTTTTGTTCTCAAAATGCATGATTCAAAGTGGAAAGATTGTTTGTTAAATAGAATGAATTTATTCTGCTCTTGTTAAAATGTAATAAAACTACTTCCAACAACTTCAGCAGAAGGACAATCTTAGCGAACAGTCTGTTTGTTTACAAACCTCCTTATTAGAGAAAATGTCTTGCAAAGGTTTCAGATAAAATAGCAAGTGTATTCAAAATGCTTCACAATGACACATTACAAAGCATTTGACTTCCCAAAAATGGATAGTGGAAAAGACAGAGAAAAATAACCTGGTAGCTTGATATTACAAAGTGTTTGGGAAAAGAGCTTCGACTACATACCAAAATTTTCTGTTAATGTTTAACACAATTCAAATCCCAACACAGATTTCACTATTCAAAGGAAATAATGCATAAAACATTCCCAGTAGTTTCACCTCTATGTGAGAAATGTGGGGTCATGGAGGCTACCTTTATACACAGCTGGGCTGCTTGTCCCAAACTGCGTGGGTGCAGGTGCAAAATATATCATTTGTTTCCCATGATACTGGAGGTCTAGTTGGTCAAGCCAGCATCTTCTGGCATATGGTCTTGTAACTGTGAAAAAAATAATATATATATATATTTGGAGAGAGGTACTCTCCTCTAAATATTTGATGGCAAACTTATAGAACACATTTTATTTGGAAGTAATTAGTAATTTATATTGAAAGACAATATGGGGGATTTAAAAGAATCTGACACACTTTGGTCTCTTATCTTGACAGAGATAGTAAATTGAAGTAGGAGTGCCCTCAGGGTGAGAGAGGGATGGATTAGGGGGAGGTTAATTTGTACTGTCTTGTGATGGACTCATAAATATGGACATACACAAGGTAGTATACAAACTTGACTGAGTTACACCACTTCTGTCTGAAGCAACAGAGAAAACATCCAGCATAGGAAGCTGTTCCACAAGCTTCTTATGTAGCTTGCTGGATGTCTGACATAAGGCCTACATTTTCAAAAGCCAGTAATACTGAATGCCAGACAATTGTAAAGAAAAATTTAAGGTTCACAAATATATTGTGGCATTTTTAAATACATATTCCTTTCATGATCCTAACTGGCCTAAAACATAAAAACAGTCACAAGACACATGGACATGTATGTTTTGTGAATTCCATGATCCCTACAGTCACCAAGCAAAAAACCTTGCTTAGTCCAAATTTAGCCTTCATAAGCCATTACTATGAAAAAAAAATAGACAATGTTCATTGTGATGTTTATTACATCAGGAAGTTTATATATA
>CAEGAF010044768.1:0-19499 GCA_903067075.1 Micropoecilia bifurca | reverse complement strand
GACCTCGTTGTCCGTCCGCAACCCCCCCCCCCCCCCCCCCACCCCTCACACACACACACACACACAACGGTTTCCAGCTGCTGCACGTAAGGAGCCGGTGATTGGCCAGAGGGCCCGGTGATTGGTAGGGGGCCCGGTGATTGGTCAGGGGGCCCGGAAATTTGCCCCGCCCCCCGGCCCGGCGTCGACTTGTTCCGCCACTGAATGATACCCTTACATTAGTAAAATTACAACTTCAGCCTTATGAGCGAGACTATAAATAAAGGGTGCCTTGAAGTTTTTAAGAATGGATAACGTGAGAGCACTTTCCCAGTTGTTTGGGAATTGTCCACTTCTAATTTAAACATAAGTTGAGCAACTGTGTTCACTAAAAGTTATATATTTCTTTTATGAATGCAGAATCTACAGGGTGGGTCATAAATTTGCATACATAGAAAGAAATAAACATAAAAAATAAACATTTTAACAACTGTTTTTATTTTTGTAGGACTATGTGTAATCACTGGACATCATGGACCACTTTGTGGTTGATCTGCAACATTTCCAGTTTTCTGAAACTTGCAAATAGGTTTTGCCACAGTTTTGTGTGTGTGTGTGTGTGTGTGTGTGTGTGTGTGTGTGTGTGTGTGTGTGTGTGTGTGTGTGTGTGTGTGTGTGCTTCCCGATCCAGCCATCAGTATAATTTCAATTCTTTGCTCTTTTGTCAAACGCATCTTCTTGGGTATCTAAAATATAAAATATACATCTTACATTTTTCTATGTATGGAAACTTTTGGCCCACCCTATAGATTATAAATGTTCTTAATAAAAATCTGGCATTCAAAACTTTTATAAAGTATTTTATATGTTGATAGAATTTGTTTTCTGTCTGAAAATCTAATTATTATTGTTTTTATATATTTTTTTATACACAACTTATTTATCACCTCTATCCAGCCAATAGCCTGCTTTCTCCCATCAAACTGCAGTAATAAGTCTTGGTAACCAGGTGGCACTGTGGCATCATCATGAGGCTCAGTGATGCAGTAAGAGTAATGTCAGGCTACAGGGTAAGTTCTGGGATATGTCCCTGTTTTACTGACAGTCTTTCTCTTATCTATCAAAAGGAAGCAAAAGATACATAGACATATTTAACAATGTTTCATTAAAAAGGTCTCCCCTGACTTGTAACAGTTCTTCAAAAATGCAATTGACATTTCAGCCCTGAGTTGCAGTGAAGTCCTGCAATTATCTATTATAGAGAAGAATTACACAATTATCATAAAGAAGTTGTATGAGTAATTGTATTTTTAAACAACTATAAATATATATTTTTTTGATGATGTCCTCTGAAAAATTCACATATAGTTTGTCCTTATCCTAATAGAAGCCCAGGAGAAGTTAAGCCAGCTAAGTTACAAGCCACTGCAAGCCCAGCTGTCCAACAAATATAACATAGCACTGATATTGTCACACATGGATAAAACCAAGAAATAAGTTGAGTCCCAACACTTCGGGGGATTAAGTCTTTTAAGTGCCTGAAGCAGGTCTGACCTGGGAAGTAGCCCAAACAAAAACAACGCAACCAATTACAGAAAAAGGAGAAATAAACTGAGTCTACCCTCATGGGACAATCAGACATAGCTACAAAAAGACCAAGTCTTATTAAGTATTATCTACAGTTATTTGCTTATATGTATTGGGAAAAAATTATATATTCATTCATATATTTTATATACAGTTCTGACAAGTTTTCACACATTCATCATCAATCATCATGAATAAAATATTAATATAACATTTTATTATATATATAATATTTGGGCTTCGGATTAGTTTTTACCTTGCCAATAAATGTAAAAAATATTTTCAGCCTCTTGGATGTTTTAACCTTTTAATTACATTTACAAGGAAATAGAGATCAATAAAATTTGCATTCTCCAGACAAAAAATATTACAAAAAACGTGTCAAGGTAAAAACAGATTTCTACAAAATAATGACAATTAAATACATTATCTTACATGAAGTGACTGCATAAATATCCACCCACTTCAAATCTGAATTTTGTATTTACAGTCTTTTACTTCATTCTTCCTGCGAATTGTTCAAACTCTGTCAGGTTGCGTGGGAATCGGTTATGAACTGCCTTTTTCAAGTCCTGCCAAAAAATTAAGATTGAAGTCTGGCTTTGACTCATCAGCCACTCCAGGCCATCCACCTTAGAGACTTTAAACAATTTATAGCTTTAGGTGTATGCAAGTGATCTTTGTCTTGCTGTAAAATAAATATCCTCCAAATTCAAAATTCTCTCCTGTCCTCCAGGATTTCACTGTATTGTTCTGCTGTTGCTGGGTGTCCTGGTAGCTTATAACGTCGACACATGGGAAAATGAAATTAAACATAAATAAAAACTGGTTTTGGAAGAAACACTGGGTGTGCGGCAGAAAACTAATTAAAATAAACTACCATTTGAATGAAAGAATGATCAAGTATTGTGACAAAACTAAACCAGAATTGTACAAAAAAGGTGTGGTCAAGATACAAGTGTCTAAGGGACGTTAAACATAGGGACAGTGGTAGCAAGTGTGGTAGGAATTAGTCCCTCAATTGGTGGGTTGAGGTTTTGATTCCCACTCCTGACTCTATTGTTGTGTCCTTGGGCCAGACACTTCACCCGCCTTGCCTGCTGGTGGTGGTCAATAGTGATGGGAAGTTCAGCTCTTTTCAGAAAGCCGGTTCTTGTGACTTAGCTTCCAAAGAAGAGCCAGCTCTTTTGGCAGCCAAATTTCTTATAGCGTAACCTGGGAAATATTAATGTTTTGCATGACATATTCTTTTTTGTTCGGTGCTTCCATTTATAAGGAGCCTTATAATTGCTAAATGTTTCAAATGTACAAAAGCAAAAATTCTTGCTTTGGCGTAAGATTTTAATTGGGGCTGTCAGCATTAACCCCTTATAACATGCGATTAATCTGAAAATTTTAATGTGTTACTATTAAATAACACAGATTTCTCAAACCACAGCAAAAGTTGAAAGTGTTTATTTTTATTGTATTGTGCTTGCGTGTTCACATACATGTGTAGTTTCTCTAAATTGTTCATGCAGGAATAACAGTGGTCACTCAGCTGGATGAGGACAACTGTTTCCTCTTCGCACAGGTTCAGTAGGAAATGAAGGGAGAGGGACATTTCTAAATAAACGTTTAAAACTAAATTACTTCCCTTTCGCCTTCCTGACTATAAAAACCTAGGAAACTAAGGGTCTCAAGTTGACCAAATATTTTTAGAAAACGATACAGTGGACTTTTTGACAGGATGCCTCCTGGGCGCCAAGAGGAAGACCTAAGACATGCTAGAGGGATTATGTTTTTCCCAGCTGGCCTGTAGACGCCTTGGGATTTCCCCAGAGGATCTTGCCCAAGTGGTTGGAGAGTGGGAAGTCTGGGCCTCTCTACCTTGGCTGCTATCCCGATTGCATAACCCGAGATAAGTGTAAGGAAATGGATGGATGGCATACATTGGCAGATTTTGATGAAGGGTATGTGGGCAGTTGCCCAGGGTGACATCAGAAAGTGGGGTACACAAAAGAACAAGGACACATCTCTGTCCCCTGAATAAGTTTGCTATTACTCGTAAGCAAGCAATAGCAGTTTAGTAGTGTAGATATAGTTGCTGTTCAGTAATGTTGGACTACATTACCTGCTTTCTGCTATACAAAAAAAAATCTGAGAATTGCTTGCATTTTAATTGGTTGAGTGTGGCAGGAGGGGCTTGCACAACTGTGTGCATATTTATATTCTAAGCTTTTTAAAGAGGGCATAGCGATTAATTAGGATTAATGAGAGCACCAGAGTGTGGATAATCTGGTTAAAAAATGTAAATCAATTGACATACTAATGTTAATGAAATGTTACTTTTACTTAACATGAAAACAAATGAACAAAACCCTGCAAGCAAATCTACCAATCATATTACTTACCCTAAACCTAACCCTTGCCAGTTCATTCCTATTCCTAATCCTAGACTGAACACCTTAGTCTCAAAGCTCCTGTAGCTCCTGACCAGAAAAAACGCATTTCTTATGTGGCCTGGGCTTTGGGACCCATAAGGAGCAGTACCTCCTCTCTCAATGTAGTATTTGTTGGAAAAATTGGCCTTGCAAGGTGTGAAATTATAAAACACATATATACGCACACACGCATACACCAACAGGCACACACAATGTACAAAATTTGACAGGGCATCTATCAAGGCCTTGTTGAGCCAAAAACCTGAGGAAGTTTAATCTAAATGAAGTCATTGACTAAAACTGTGGTAATGGGATCTTCTCCTGATTGGATAAGGAAATCGAACAGTGTTGGCTGAGTCGCCTACTTTCATGCAGGAAGAGTCATAGCTGAATTAGAGAGGGGGAAATGGGAAAAGAAAACACAGGAAAAAAGAAGGATTAAGGCAAAATATGTAATAATGTTTATTTTTTTATTTTTTTTGCTATTTTAGCTTATGTATATATATTTTTATGCAGCACACAGTTTTGACATTTAGGATTAGACATGGACTTATACAGCGTATATATAGAAGAGCGTTCCCTGTCTCTAAGCTGACTGCAGGCCGATTACGCTCCAAGCATCACCTGGCAGCAACCATTATTGATTTGACGTTGCATGCTGGGAGAAAAGATTGCTTTCAAAGGTCAGTGTTAATATGAAAAGGTCAGTGTGTTAAGTCTATTGTTTGTTTACTATCGAATAGTTGACTGCATGACTGTCGTGTAGGTGTGTGTATGTGCTAAATGAGGTCATTATCCTAATAATAAATATCCAAGGCATTTTTGGCTCACAGCAAACAATAACTTAAAATTTCAGCTGTCCAAACTAAAAGCTTTGGGTGCTACTGGTATGGCATTTATTGATATTGATATTGAAAGTATGTTTTTATCTTTTTTTTTTCAAAATCTCTTTCTCTTTCTTACTGTTTATTCAATGTCACATGCTATTTTTACTTTTTTTTTAATTATATAAAGCACATTGAAATGCCTTGCTGCTGAAATGTGTTAATACAATTTGATTGATTGATTGATTGATTGATTGATTGATTGATTGATTGATTGATTGATTGATTGATTGATTGATTGATTGATTGCATTTGTATCCTTTTAAATCCATGTTTCAGTGCATGCGTCTTTGCTTGCTTGGGAGTATCCTTAAAGGTTAACCATGACTTGTAGAGGATTTAAGATTTATGGAGGACAAATTTACAAACTGGACGAGTAGGAAAAACATGGTTGCAACAACATAAATGTAAAAATGAAATCAAGTAATGTGACAACATGTTGGCAGAGCAGGTAAATAAAATCTCAACGGTTAGCATTGCAGCTAACCTACAAGATCTTGCCAGACCTCACATAAGCTTATAATATAACATCAGTCCAACAGAAACATTTTTTAAATACCTAGCCACAGTGGGATCCATATTCTAATTAATTGCACATACATACACATATACGCACATTCTTTTAGCACTACTTGTTTAGAGACTTAGAATTGATCATTAAGTCACAGCCGAGCATTACGAGGAGTCTATTCCCCTCATCCACTGTGTTAAACCAGAGTCAAGCACTGCAGTTTTTGTATTCAAATGCAGCACAGGAGTTTCATTTGTTGCAGAGGTCAACCTGTGACAGGGGATCAGTGTATGGCGGACAGAGGGCAGATTGATTCCACCTTCTTCTTTTTTTTTCTTTCCCTCCTCCACCAGATGTTTATCCCATTTAGTGTGACAGTCTAAGAGGTGAGCACTCTTGTGTGCACGTTCTGTCCATACGTGGCTTTACAAAGCTCCGGCCCTGACGGTGGCAGACTGAAGTTGATAGATTGCACTCAGCTATCTGTCACAGGCGAGAGAGAAGAGAAAAAGACGGGTCAGAGGAGATAGGGGGCTGCATTTTAATAGTGTCCCTAGGAGTCAAGCAACACAACAAAACCATATGGGATGGTCTGGCATTGGAAGCTGAAACAAAGTGATGAGCTGCCAGTCTAGTTTGTTTTTCCTCATTAAAACGGATATTTTCTAAATGGTAGTTTTGCAGTGAGAAATCCCTGTGAGGCTCTATTGGTTGACAACTCCACGACAACTTCTTTCACTCTTGAAAAAAAAAATTTAAAGTTATTTTTGTTAAGCCAACTATTCTGAAGAAAGTTGGTGAATGAATGGATAAATGCACAACACAACAGAAGCAGGAGAAAACATGGTTAATGGAAAGTTTTCTTAAATGCCGCTAGAAACATCCCCCCCCCCATATTAACCTTATCTATGATTAAATTTCTAATCATGTGCAAATGAATGCAAGCTTATGGTCATCAGGAAAAAAAAAACAATTAATGGCTTGTCGTGGGCTTTGTGAAATGTTTTGAAGGATGTCCTTATGCTGTTTTGTGGGTGTCCAGAGTTATCCTCTGAATTTGCAATCTTTACAGAACAGTTTGCCAACTGATAATGGAGTCAATAAAGGTTCACTCTGTGCAGAATGAGCCACTCCACACATGCACATTTGATCTTGCTCATATGTGTATTTGCTCCCACACAACTAGGGAGATAGCCTCTTCAGCTTGCATGAACTCATAATCCCTCAATGAGTTTTTTTTTCTCTCTTTTATGCATATAAACACTTAATGACCATCATGGTACTCCTACTCTTTTCATGCTGAGCAAAATCTCTTTATTGTGTGGCTTAGATTAATGGTAACAAAACAAATTGATCTCAAATAGTGAGAATGTGTACAAAAACTCTCTAATCCGTCAAACTGTGATTCATGGCAATTAAGACTGTGTGGCATGTCTCTGCATGAGCAAATGAAGTGTAATACTTTGTGTGTCCTTCAGTCTAACCCCACAGAAACACACCCTCTCCTTGTATACACATGAAGGCGTTTTGCCCCATTTTCTGCTGCTGCTTTTATGTGTTTTGAGTCTTTCTGTGTTTAGCTCTGTCTCAGAGAAGTGCAGTTAATGTTACTGAAGTGACTATGTGCTGATGGCAAGGTGCAGGTCCCATCAGTTCTGACATCAGAGGCAGATTAATGAAAGAGCTTTATTTAGCTCCTGTGAAGTCCCCCCTGTCTGACCCACTGTCATTCTACTCTTAAGGTTCAGAAATGGCATCTTGTTTCTTCCGTGGGCGTTCACAAGTAAACCACTGACCTGTTTCTTATTTTTTTCTTTTTTTTATTCAGAGGTCTGGCTGTAAGTGGCAAGCAGGTAAGAACATTCTATGCATATGATTAGTCCACTGTATTAAAACTTTTTGCTTTTATTTCTACGTAACCCCAAAGAGACATGGCCTTTGCCATGCCCATCTTGTAAAGTGCATTTTAAGCAACCTAACTAGCCTTCCCTGTCCCCCTGTGATGAACCTACTTTCCAACACTTCTTTTGAGCTGTGACCCAAAAAGTCAGACTATATGTCTGGGACTCACTGAAGAGTCTTGACCTTTTGCTTGGACAACAATCTTCCAATGTGTATTCAGTCTGTGTCTATATTCTGCACAGACTATTCACTCAAATATTCAATTGGCTACGTCCAAACCACTGAAGTTGGATGTAGTCTATATGACGAGGGTGTGGAGTGGTATCATTCTCCTCTGTTGCCTAAATCCCTGCTCATACTGGTTAAGGTATTCCCTCTCTGCATTCACAATCATCACAGGCTTCATTTAAAAGTTATGAATGCGTGAATAAAAAGCTTGTTTCTGCCCTTCTCAATCTGCTTTGTTGAAAAAAAATATTCAATACTTTTCTACTCCATTAAAACATTTCACACTGTCTCGTGTTACAACCACAATTGTGAGTGCCTTTAAACAGAGTTTTATTTGACTGGCTAACACAAAGTTAGCCAGTCAACCTGCTTTACATAACTGTGAAGCAGGTGGAAAATGATAAAAGTCATTTCATTGTATTTTTTCTAACCAAAAAATATGAAAATGCTTGTGTCTTCTGGTTCTTTATAATTGTTTTCAGAAAGGGCATCTTTTTAAATTAAACCAATCTGTGTGTAATTTAATTACTATGTTAAAGCAGTTTTTCTGTAAAAGGGGTCAGGGGCTTGTGAACATTAATTAGCAAACATAAAGATCATGAAGATCTCGGAACACAGCAGATAACCATTGTTTGAAGAAAAGTAACACTGCACTTCAGCCTGATCACACCATCCCCACAGTTATACATGGTGTTGGGAGCATTATGCTGCGAGAATGGTTTGTTTCAGTAGGAAAGGCAAACAGCTACTTGAATTGATGGGAAGATGCATAGAGAAAAGTACAAAGTAATCTTAAAGTAATCTTGGGAGAAAAACTGTTAGAGGCTGAAAAAGACAGGCGTAGGTACACAATAACCTTAAACACACAGCTAGCACCAGAATGCATAGGTTTGGATGGAATTACATTAATCCATAACAGAGGCTAATTCAAAGATCAAAGCTATATTTAATTAAAAAGTTGTGTGACTCAAAAATAGCTATTCATAGATATTCTGATTTGATTGGAGCTTGTAGGATGTATAAAGAAGAAAACAATTAAGTTCAGATCTTGTAGATACATGCCCCCCAAAGACTTGTTAGCAATTGTTATTAAAATAAAAAGGGCTCTATAAATGTTTTAATCATGTGTCAATTTACTTTTAATTCACAATTATGTACTATTTTATGTTTTTCTGAGACATAAAATCCAAATAAAATGTGTTGTAGCTAGTGGTTGAAATGTGAACAAAGGTTATGAAAAATAATTTTGCCTGCACTCTAAATGACTTTTCACCAACTAAACTTTTTTTGTCTTCACACAAATATTGTCCGTTATTTTTATTACTATTATTATCGTTATTTTATGTAGGTAATAAGCCATCGTGGTCCCCAAATTCAAATTTGAAACAAGACAGAACAAAAATGTTAATGTTAGAGACATTGGTTAGGTATTTAATGGGGTGCAATGAATTTAGGGTCACCTTACAGACTGTAGTGCTTAAAACACATTTAATCATACTCAACTCATCCATAGCTCAAGCTAGTGAGGCCACCAGTTGATCATGCTGTGAATTTGGTTCTGCAAGAGAGGAATGAAAATAGAAAGGTTGATGTTGCTCTCGCAGTGCTTAACTGCACAGACGGGAAATTAGGCCAGAGTAAGAACAAGAGGCTCTCTGCGATGTGTTTGGGCTCAGTGTTGGTATTAGGTGGAGGCTCTTGAGCTGAAGTAGGAAAGTGCTTCTGAGGCTTTGTTTGGATCATTTTCCAGTGGCTGTGTAGGTGAACGACTGCAAATGGGTGTGCTATCTTGCGGTTGTTTGTCTGTGTGCATTGTAATGGAGGATGTGTCATGGCAGAAGCACTATTGTTTCATGCTCCCCTCTGCTCTTCCTTCCTTCCTTTCTTTTCCCCTGGGTGGGGACAGCAAATAGGGACAGTCTTCCTCAACAGTCCTATGTGGAGATGGCCTGTGGAGGCCGGTGGGTGAAAAATAAGACTGCTAGGCTGTAAGAGGCCAAGGAAGCAGCTAGCAGCACCAGGGGCCATGCTGTGCTGTGCCATGCTATGCCTCACTTTTGTGCCACTCCTCACCACACCATTAAAAATGACAAATGCTCCCATCAACTGCTTTCCCAGGTTAGCAACTGCCGCCTGGTGCTCCTGAAGCCCTGTGTCTGCCCTAGTTCATCAGTTTGCCACAACTGGAACAGCCATTTATTATGTGGGAGTCATCTTTCATATACACCAGATTTGATTTCTATCATTGTAAGGTTATGAGTTGAATCACATAGGGACATACAAAAAAGAGAAAATGTTAAAAAAAAAAAAGATGGTTGAAATTAACTGTACAAAAAAGAGAAAATATTAAAAAGATGGTTGAAATCAACAGTACAAATATTTATATTTGTAATAAACAAACTCATAACTTCCCAAACAGACTCATTTCCAACGGTTATCTTAAGGTTTCTGTGATAATTTCTAGTCTTTAATAATACAAATTTAAAACATCAAAATTTAAAATAGACTGTTGCAATTTTTTTGGCACATTGAAATAAAATTTGGCACAGAAAAAGACATATTTACATTTAATCGTTGCACATTGGGTTTCAGATTTTGATTTCTAAAGTTTTTTTTCCCTCCAGACACATTTGTGACTGGAGTCGAGAAATAAAATTCTCAAGTGATTTATTATAGAGATTATCATGGATCATTGATAAGTTGTGTTTTTCACACATTTTCCTTACTTAGAATATAGAATACAGTTATATATAATATATAACTTAGAAGAAATTTATTTTTACATGGTAAGGGAAGGTGAGATCTTTGCTTGCAAAAGTTTTTGGTATTATGTTAAATAAGTTGTGTTTATTCCTTTATAAATAATTATAATATTCCACAAAACATTGCACTGTATTACCAGTCAACCACTGAGTTTTGAGTTGGTCTTCTTTGTATCCAAACCTTCAAATTCTCAATTAAAATTGTGGCAACTTGAATAGTTCAGAGGACTTTTTTCTGAATATGTCATATGTTCCTTTGCAGAGGTCTTCTACAGATTTTAGTGTTTTTAATCTTGAGACGGTTTTTCCCTCCAACGGTTTTTTAAACATCTTTTCAGCGATGGCACAAGAGTACATCACTGCAGAATGACATTAAAGCAAACCTGGATGTCTTAATTAGGATCTCTTGATGCCCTGTAAAAAAATATGTTTTCAAAAAACTTTCTATGGTCTTCCACATCTCATCATGACCTTGTTTTTCCTCTACCAAAAGCTTAAATTCAATCTTCATCAGTTCTTTCTCTACGGCTGGCATCTGCATTGTAATATAGAGTGTGATTGACAGATTCCTAGAAAAGCCCTTGGCTCCTGTTAGCTGGGACATGTTTTAGAGGACTGAGTACTTACAAGACTTTTAATTAACACTCATTTATTATTTTCCAACTATGCTTGAAGCATGTGTTAGCCTTGATGTGCTCTGAGATGCTTGCATTATTTATATTATAAATAATAAAACCACTTCTGGATTGGCTTAAAAAGTAAATAGTGTTTCAGGTTTTAGCTTTAGCATTTTGTAATGGGGCGATGATTTCATCATTAGATTCTTCACACCTTAAATGTATGTGAAATACAGTGTCTTGCAAAAGTATTAAAGCTCTGTCACATTGCAACTACAAACTTTTATGTATTTTGCTTAAAGCTACAGAGAAGTGTAAAGCAAGGCTATGTTGTAAAAGTAACATTTCAAACTTTGAACATATCATGAACAAATATTAAACCCATAATCTGAAAGCAGAAAGGTCAGGTGCGGTTTAGGCTGTCCACCTAAACTTTAGGCTAGACAGACATACTATATCACAGAAGCAGTCTGCATCTGTACTTGTTGTATCTCTGGATGAGCTGCAGAGATGCGTAGGACAGACACCTGAAGAAAGCCCTGGTTAAAAAAGACATACAGAGTCCCATTTGTAGATTACCACAAGACAGATGGAGGATAAAATGTCTGAAAAAATGTTCAGATGACACCAAATAAAATTGTTTGATCACCATTCAAATCACTTTGAGTGGAAAAAAAATAAAGTATAGTTCATCACTGTGAATGCATCAACTCTATTGTGAAACATGATGGCAGGGACATCATCTGCAAAGATGGTTTCCCTTAACACAGACAGAAACATTAGTCAGGTAAGGCAATCCTAGAAGAAAGCCTTTTTGAGTAAAGGTCTTGAGACTAAAGTGTTGGTTGAATAACATTGAAACAGATTTACAATGAAATGGTTTCAATCAAAGATTAATCTACTCTAAAGGTTACGAATGGTCCAGTCAAAGTCCAGATCTTGACTCCAGATATTGACTGCAGATCTTAGAAAAAAAATGTTTACATGTGTTTATATAATGGCTACATGGTCAGCCATTAATAATTTTATAAGATGGACCCAAAATATAAAGTTCTATCCCATTCATTAAGCTTGTAAAAAAAAAAAAAAAAAACTAAAACAGGTGAAAATTATCTAGGCCAGTGTGCTGCAAAGAGACAGCATTGAAGTATTAGTAGCCTGGAGTAAAATCAGGCCCATTCAGGCTGAAGATTAACAACTCCATTCCAGTTCTTCAGCTCTGGGGAGTTGGGGGGACATTTCTAGCTCAAGACAGGTGTATGATTCTGGGCTACGGGGCGGGAACTGCCTTTTCCTCTGTCGAGGCAGAGTCTGGTCCTCTGTGTCCCTGCAGGGAAAGACCCATTGTGCGGACCATCTGTTGCAACACACGCACACACAAAAAAGGGGGTAAGAGGTCTATGGTGAGAGGATGCGACTGATGTGCAATGCCTGTTAAATAGCATTAGGAGGTGAAGCTGAATTTGTCAGAGCTATTAGAGATGCAAATAGATCTGCATATGTGTGAACTATGAGGAAGTTAAATGAATAAGTCATTTTATAAGAGAGATTAATTGACCAGATTAGGAATTTGTCAAGAGTAAGAAAATATATAAATTTGAAATAAGAGTAGCATTTGCAGTGAAGGACCTCAAGCAGGCATCTATAGGAGATACTTAGTGTGATAAAGTGCTTAGCATTTTATTCTGAGTTACTTTCAAGCGGCTGACTGAAAAAAAAAACCCCACCTAAAAGCCGATTTAACATGAAATGCAGTGACACCTGTCCACCAAGTGGGGGCGTCATGTCCCTGCAGTGCATCGGGGGTGGTGGCGGGGGGCGATTCAAATAGGTCAAGGAAAAGTTTTGTGTTTTGACAATGCAAAGTAGGCGGAGCGGCGGCTTGGCCATTGGTTAGTGAGTTTCAGCTTCCAGTCGTTGATTGGTTCTGGCGCTCTAATGAGTCCGTGAGCATGCAACATCGGGTCTTCCCCCCCCGCCCCCCTATAGCCACTCCTCAGACCCCCCCCCCTCCCCCAACAACCTATCCTTCTCTCCCTCCCCGCCTCCCGATCTCCTCTCACTCCCCCCTCGGCCCCTATACTCCGCTTCTCCCCTTGCGCTGATTGTCACACATTGTTTACTACGGCTTGAAATGTGACTCACAACAGAGGCTGTCTGCTGGAGTTCGGCTCTGACAAAGCGAAGGATTTCTTTTCTTGACGCGCGCCGTGCGTCTTGATTATTTTTTTATTTTTTTGGAGGGGACACAGGTTTGTGGAGACTAACCCTTCTGCCATGTCAGTGGATTTGCTCGCGCTTTTATCCGTCCTGGTCATCACGTCCTCTGCGATGGAAGGTAAATAATCAATTCGGGGTTTATATTAATGTGGGAAACGCTGCTTTTAAACAGGGCGCGTTGTGATGGTCTTTTTTTGGGGGCAGGGGGCGTCCGGGTCCTTCTGCCGGGCAGCGCCTGCATCTCCCCGGCGTTCAGGGATGTCATACACGTGGGTCGCATTGCTTTGATTCTTCTCTCTTTATGTCGGAACGGCATCTTCCCGCAGCGCTGAACGCCGCTGATACTTGTTTGTGTGACTCCATAAGTTTGTGTCGTTTTAACTATAAAGGCATAACTGCCACGGTAAGCGTAGTAAATGCCACATAGCTGCGATGTCTCTGTTTTTATGCTTTCGTATATTATCCAAAGAGCAATTACTTTTTTTTCCCTCAGAGTGGCACAATGGACACGAGGAACTCTACTATTGCTTACAGGTTTTCTCATAAAGAAAACTGATAATATATTATTAAGTAAATCCCCCATGTGTAATGCTCTTGCATCTACAGATGCTGAGACAAGCTCTTATGGAGTCTGAATATAGTTCTGATGGGAAATCATGTGCAAAAATGTTCTTTTCCCTGTTTGCATCTTTGTTTTCTTCCTCATTTTTGCAGTTTCTTCTTCAGTTGTACAGTAGCCAGCATCTCCTCAGTCCAACATGTTTTTCATTTCCTCTGTCTTACCTCATGGGACAGGACTCTGGGCTGTGTGGCCTCAGCCAGGATATCTGTTGGGTGGATGAAACCAGCTTCCTCCCATCGTGGCTGTGGAACTCTTTTCCTTCATGTTGTTTCCTCCCTTGTCAAACATGGACAGGAACACTCTAGCTTCTGTTTATATCCACCGTCCTTATAGATGAGTTAGATCAGAATTAGTTTCCTCACACACAGGTTTTCTCTTTAATCATTCACTAGTTTGATCCTGGATCCTCCCCAGCTCTGGGATATGCTCTGTAATTTTGGCTTCAGCTTTCTTGTTTTTTGCTCATCGCATTTTAACACATAGCTACAGATACCAAAGGCAGGGGACCAAATTGCTACCTCTTCGGGAAGGGATACGTTTTGAGGTTGGGATGTTTACCAAAAGTTAAATGACTGCAAACAGTTCAGAGATGAGAGGCTGAATGCGAGAGAAGAAAAAAAAGTGAAATTTTTCTGCTTACTAAAGAGAATGTAGGATGAAGATGAAACAGATGGGTATACAGAGATAGCCCCTGGGTTACCCCCCTATCAAAGATTAAAGTGATTTCCTTGTTTGGGTTGCTAATTGAAAGTAGGTGGCCCCACGGGAAGGTTAAAATCTTCACTGATCCGAACTCCAAGCTGCTGCTGTTTCTCCCCCTTGTTTTTTTTCTAATGCGCAAGAGAGAAAGTGGAGTCTCTGACCCCATTATCTCGGCCCATCCTGGCTCATATTGATCTCATTATGAATCCAAATCAGATGATGATAACAAAAATTCATAGAACCATGTGTGTTTGCAAGTGTCTGAATATTTTTGCTGCTGCGGCCGTATGGATTGACGCTTGAAATAATTGATTTATCTAACCTCTATCTTCAGTCACATTACTCAGATAAACAGCTGATGACAATATTAATAGGACAGTCAACTTTGGAATACAAATGACCAGAAATGAATATTCTTAAGAGCTTTAATATGTTAGTGACAATCAAGCATATGAGTTAAAATTTGGTTTATGAAAAGGTTCGCTGTGGTTAAAATGTTGGGTGGGTACAAAGTGTTTTAAGCTTCCAGACGTTTTTAAAGTGAAAAACCTTTCATGTGTCCTAATTTCCCCTACTAAAATTCAGCTGGTTACAGTTTTTGTCAATAGGTTTTCCATTCGACTCTGGGCTTCTTCTTTCCCATCATGGTGCTGCATAGATTGGTCTTCAGACAGCAGCAACAGAAGTCATTCTCCTCCGCTAGGAGAGTCGTTGCTTATTTCTGTTTGCCCTTAAACCAATTAGGCTTAGATAAACCCGCTCATTTAACAGCCCAGAAAGGGGTGGTGGAGAGAGGGGGGGAGGAGGAGGAATCACGGGAAGGGGGGATTAATCATAGCTGCTGGAAGATAGGCAGAGACAGAGGGAGATGAAAAGATGACTGAGGCAGAAGAGGAGAGGTCAAAGGAAAACAGTGTGCATGTTTTACAAATGGGAAGACTGAAACAGAAAAAAAAGGTAAAAGAAGTTAAAAAAAAAGAATAATATGTTGACAGTACATGCCTAAGCCAGGCTACTCCTTGATGCAAAACAGTGTCTGTGCTTAATATGAGCCGGATTTGAATGTGTTCGCGGTGCTTTGTAAACAGTCCCACAGGATGATGTGTACACGTATTACGGAGTTGTAATGCTTTATCCTTAGAGGATGCAATGGAGAACACAACGGCTTCCTGAATAAATAATATTATAGTATAGATTTATCTAAAGGATATTCTTGTCCTCCTGATCTGTTGTTTTGAACTTGCTTTGCCGGTTACAGTTTTTGTCACTACGATGTATATCATGCAGCTTTTCTATTATTCCAGAGCTATGAATGTCTTGAAATGTAGACATTAGTAAATTACATCAGTCATTTTTTATATCCACTTGGTGGAATTGCTCTAAACCGTCATTTTCTCTTGTTTTACAAAGTGATGACTTCAAGAAAACACTTCCCGCCAGGGTTAGGATTATGTCTCAAAACAATATGTCAGCTGTTTAGAGTGTTGTGTGCCTTTTGAGTTCAGAAGAGTGTCTCTAATAGTAGAGAATATTCAACTTACCAGCACTGTTTCTGACACAGTGAACATGGACTAATTGGAACTTCTCCTGTTGTCATTAAACTAACTCTAAGGGAAAACAAAGGAGAATACTGTTGCCCTGTTAAAATGGAAAATGCGAAATACAATTTAATCTGAACCCGGAAAGAATTATTATCAACAACAGTTACAATAATTAAAAATTTCTCTTTTTGGCATTCTATAGTGTGCAATGGTGGAACCAGTCGTGACAGCTGTGATTCATATTGTAAAAGGTGTAGAGGACGGTCCATTATTGTCCTCAAATAAAACAGCATCTTCCTCTCTGAAGGCTAATTTGCTATCCATAAAAACTGACAGATTATACTGCATTTTGTTTTCTGTTTGTTTGAGGGGGTTTTTGACCCTGGTTTTGTTACTGCGTGGGAGCTGGCTGCAGGCAGGGAGTGAGTAGGTATGGGTTTCCAGGTATAGCAGAGACGAGTAGAGTAATAAAGCTGCAGCTTATTGCATTCTGTCACTTCTGTCTTTGCTCTTCAAGCGTGGTACTAGTAGTACATCCAAAAAGACCATTGCTCATATTTTCTAATTATATGCGAATCACAATTTCATCAGGCAGTGTACTTTAACAGCTTCAAGATTAAAGAAAAGGGTGTCTACACTGGTACACAAATAGTGGACAAAGACAAGATCGATATTTTAATTAGCATATGATGTAATAAACTGCTTAAATTTTAATTTTATTTCACAAAAAAATGGACATTAATAAATTTGTGCTGTATTTAGAGTGAAGTGATTCAGTTTTAGCGCATGATCTGAATGTAGGACTAGTTCTTGTTAACAGGGAACTTGTTAACTTGTTATTTCGGACTGATGCGTGTTCAGTGAAGACAGATGATGACAGATTTTCAATCAAGTCATCAGTGGAAGATGGCATCCTTTCCACAATATCAGTTTTATAAAAGAAGATTCATTTTATTGCTGATATTTATTATTACATTATTCTCATCTACGGAAGAGTGAAATCAAATAATCTGTATGCTTGAAATTTACTATATGCTATTTTTGTTCTGGTTTAGAAATAATGTATTAATTGTTTTCTGTATAGTATTTGCCTGTTAGTTTTCTGTGTTTCTCCCAAATCAAATCACATGCATACACCCCTAAATGGACCAATAATTTAGTGCTCTTAATATTTATACTTTCTTCTCACCTTTAAAAAACAAAAGGTGAGAACAGAAAATCAAGCTGGGCTACAAGCTACATTTGTAAAAAATCTGTTATTTGTGGTAGTACGTTTTCTTGTCTTGTACGGGTGTTGTATGTTGTATCAGGCTTCGGTGCGCCCCGCTTATTTATCCCACTTTTATAATTTCATTGTGTCAGCCGAGGTTGCGCAAATGTAGAGTTGCTTTGTGAGGCTGGTGTAGTTAGAAGCTCCGCTTCTCAATGTGTATCTTGTATGTGTTCACCAGCTACACAGGGGACACAGCAAAAAAATAAAAATAAAAAGCAGAACCATTGAGTCTCCTAGGAATGTGAAAGCGAAACCGTTCCTTTACGGCAGTCTGTCATTTCCAAACTGATGTAACAATGACGAATGAAAAATAAAGCTGCAACCTAGTCCTCTGGCTGGACACAGTATGCAGCTGAAAAGACGTGAAGAATTACCTGTTATGTGCTCACATGAGGGTATTTTAGCCATAGGCACTACTGCTAACTTGGGACCACCTGAAGTAAAATTCAATTCTTCTCTCAGTTTGTACTACAGTGGGTGTTCATGTGTCGCCAGTGTGGTGCTACAACTATTATAGCTGAATTGGCCAGCAGACATGCCCTCATCTCATAATAGGGGCTCTATTTTGCCCACAGTGGAGCAACTACTTGGTGTTAAGGCACACTTAGACAGCCCAGCCAGTCAGCTATGACGACCCTAGTGCAAACACTTGCCAGCATTCGGTATGCCTGCAATGCTGTAAATATGTTGCAGTCATACATGCACGCGGTGATCTGTGTGTAGTTTTCTTTTAAACGCGGCTGAATACCGCAAACTCTCTCACAGTTTATTCGATCACTGCTTTCTCACCCCTTTTGTTTGCCTCTTCCTCTTTCACTTACATGCACACATATGCAAACACACCCCCACATATCACATATAAACACATAGTGAGTCCCCCTCAGAGCTCACCTTACCCCAGAGACATCTGAGCCTTGGGAGGGCCAGATGGTGGATACAGACTGGGAGCGTTTGCGTGTGCACTTTTTTTTGTTTTTTTTTGTAGCCCCCCTAGCGTGAAAGTGAGCAGTATCAAGGGAAAAGAACAGAGCTTTCGGCGTGCCAAATCGAATGCGTGTTTGTTCTTTTCTGTTCAGACCTTTTCTTCACGTGCTGATATCTCGTGTTGTTTACCGCGTCGTCAGCCTTCATCTTCCCAGACATTCCTCTGTCCAGAGATTTGCCACAGAGATGCTATCAACGGTGTTAGGTTCCACCTGCCACACTCTGTGCCCCACGCTTATCAGAGCAGGTGGCAGACTGCGGGATGAGTACTGATGCCTTATCTGTCCAATCATCGGGGGATAAGCAAGACCTACTGCATCAGCAACATACATAACATATTAGAGCGCAGGAGTGGAAGCGGCGACGCTTGTGACACAGTTCAACCTCAAACTGTGTGAGTCATCTGTTTGCTGCAAAAGCCAGTTCCATCATGTTTTTTTTTTTTTATGAACGCAACACACACACACACGCGCACGCACACATGCAGACACACACGGTGTGAAGGCTTGATACGCACAGGAGCAGAAACTAAGAGATAACCCTCCAAGCTTCACGTTGTGGAAAATAGAAACGCTAGTCACTGATTGGCCGCAGTGACCCGGCTAACCCCACTACCCAAGGATGGAGGTGTGAAAAATGTGCTTTTTCTCTTTCTTTTTCATGCTTCTGAGCTTTTCTTTCTCTCCATTATCACCTTTCCTGGTGATTGGGTGACAGTTGTTCAATCAGCAGGAAAGGGAAGCGGCTACTATATTTGTTGAATCAAGAGGTGAGAAAAGAAACGATTGATTATTGAGTGTTTTTTTTCCCACTGTTCCCAAAGTCTAGTTTTAGATGATTCTATGCTCACAACCCCATTTCACCCTCTCTTTTTCCACCCTATGGTTCCTTAGGAACCTCCTTCCCCCATTCACTCCAACCCTTCAATCACCAGCTCCGAGCAGGCTGGGTTTACAGGACCCTTTTGTTTATTCTATATAAATGTTCTTGCTTAATTGCCTGTTGTATTGCTTTGACTGAAAGTGAAGTGAAAGGAGAGGGATTCATAGTTTTTAAAAGTGCTTTTTTTTAATTGTACAGAAAACTTTTAGAGGTTAGTGAGACAATTGATAGGCGTTTTAGTTGCAAATTCACCTCACCCCAATTTCTTCCACCAAATCTGCACACAACTGATCCCATTTCCAGTTTCTCTCTCTCTCTCTCTCTCTCTCTCTCTCTCTCTCTCTCTCTCTCTCTCTCTCTCTCTCTCTCTCTCTCTCTCTCT
>CAEGAF010044757.1:0-10491 GCA_903067075.1 Micropoecilia bifurca | reverse complement strand
GTTAGCTAATGTTACTTAGTAGCATTAGCTCAGATGGTTGCCATGGCGCCCAGTGAGTGGCAGATTGTTCCAACAGCTCTGCTCATTCTGAGCTTTTTTCTTATTTTACTGTTTTAATTCCTTCTTATTTCTTGATTTAATCACTAGAAATATAAATCTGGCACCAGTATTTACCGTCACGCTGATAGTTTTGCCGATTGTTTTGTGGTTTTTACTTTTGTTTTGCCTGTGTTTGGAGATATTTGTGTGTATATTTATCCTTAAATATACACACACTGCATTTTTTTGAAATAAGAAACAGATTTTAAACCAGTTTAAAATCATTAATCTTTTGACTTAAAATTATTAGCGGACTATATTACAAGTACCGGAATTTAATAACTAAAAATCTTTTTTTGCATTTACTATTTCAAACAAACTCCTAATCAGACCAGGAAATATATACTTTCCTCTTGACTTTCTAGAAAAGTTTTTACAAAATAAAAAGTTGTAGTTTTAGCTAATGTTAGCTAATGTTACTTAGTAGCATTAGCTCAGATGGTTGCCATGGCGCCCAGTGAGTGGCAGATTGTTCCAACAGCTCTGCTCATTCTGAGCTTTTTTCTTATTTTACTGTTTTAATTCCTTCTTATTTCTTGATTTAATCACTAGAAATATAAATCTGACACCAGTATTTACCGTCACGCTGATAGTTTTGCCGATTGTTTTGTGGTTTTTACTTTTGTTTTGCCTGTCTTTGGCGATATTTGTGTGTATATTTCTAAATACACATCTGCATTTTTTGTATATATATTTTGATATTTTCATATTTATGCTTCTAGTTTAGTTTTTATGGTGTTTTTTTCTACACTATTTTTTATTCGTTTATTTTTAATTTCTCTTACTCTGCGGCGGTTTCCGACATCTAATGAAGGACTAATAAAAGATTATCTTGTTCATTTAATGTTTTTAATTTCTGCTCTAATACAAGCAGCGGTTACCTTAGTAACAATGTTTGTTTTATGAACCTGAAGTGATTTGCACCACTGAACCACCATCTTGGTAGGCAAACGCACAGAAAAACCATCACTTTGAGACCAATAAAAAGAAAGTATATTTACCAACGTACAATATATATAAATATATATAAAAACGCTGATGTCGGGATCGATCTGTATGAGACAGAAAACATGGCTTGTTTATTGTTGCCATAGCAACTGTCATGACGGTTAGTTTCAGATACCTACCAAGATGGCTGTCGGCCATCTTGACAGCCAAAAAATCAAAGAAAATTATGAGGTTTATCTCAAGAATTAGAAAATGTTAAACTTTTGAAACTGAAGTATCTCAGAATAAGATGTTACATAAAAACGTCACACTTTCAGATGAAGCTAAGCTTAGTTTGGCATTAGCTTATAAACCAATAATTTCATTTTTTTTTTATTTCAGCTACCAGGCAGAAGCAGCAACAGTCCAGTTTTCATCTTGGTGTTGCTTTTAAACATTCCCTCCTTTGAGACCGCTTTTAATTTGAAATGTAATTCAGTCGAGCTTTGCCTGTGATGCTCTTCGTCTCTCTGGTTGCTCGGTGAGGTTGAAGGTTAGCCGGGTTAATGCAGTTTGGAGCTGGTAGGAAGACTGAACGGGTTAATGACGTGACCCGGAGCAGAAGCCGTTCTCCACGGGGAGAAGTCGCGCTTTTATTCCCCTACTCAGATGTAAAGATGAGCAGATGATTATCAGTTGTTGGTGTGTCTAATCGCTTCATCACCCTCTTCATCATCACTCCACAAAAGCTCTCACGTGAAATGAAGGCCTTTCATGCACGACTCACCACTTTTCTCCTGGGAACTGATTATCGCTCTAATTCTCTGACCTGTTAATGAATGATGAGCGAATCTCTCCTAAGTTTAGTTTTTAGGCCTTTTAGCAGCACCTTCTAGCAGCACCTTCGTTTTCTCTTTTCTTCCCCTGGGATCAGACTAATATCTGCCATGAATATGTGCATAAAGAGCCAAAAAGGCATGACAAACAGGACTGTCACGCCAGCACCTTTCAGGTGATTATTTTTGTCTGATGATAATCTGATTGGTGTGGATGTGAGTGGATTTCACTCCATAAAAACAGAGTTTTGTTTGAAAAGCTACAGCGAGAAATTACAAAAATAATTTTACTTCAATCAATCAATCAATCAATCAAATTTTATTTGTATAGCACATTTCAGCAGCAAGGCATTTCAAAGTGCTTTAAACAATTTGAAATAAAAATAAAAACTGAAAGAGATAGAGATTTTGAAAAGGATTTTTAAAAAAGATAAAAACATTATTACTTTAAACAATTTAAAATAAAACAGAAAGAGTCAGAGAGTTTTAAAAAGATTTAAAAAGATAAAAACATTATTAAAAGTAAAAATAAAATGAAAACATTCAGTTTATCCATAAGCAACTCTAAACAGGATGGTTTTAATTTGAGGTGTACTTATTTAGCCTCTAATAAAAAAATGGAGGTTCAATTTTTCAAAGTTTTTTTCCACCTGTAATTCATTAAAAAATTAACAGTTTCAACTAAATATTTAATTAGCAAGGTAAATATTTAGCTATAAACTATATATAGTAGACTAGATATTTAGATCCAAACTAAAATTTAGACAGTGAGCTAAATAGTTTAAAACTAAATATCAAGTTTGATAACTAAATAATCAACATGGAGCTAAATGTTAATATTTATCTTCACCCTAATATCTTAGTGCTACCAAAATATTTAGTATGAAGATGAATATCAAGCTAAATATTTAGTGAACTAAATATTTAATTTAAGTTTCATAACTCGGTAATCAGTATGAAGCCAAATGTTTTTATTTTGCTTTTGCCTGATTTTTTTTTAGCTCCCTAATTAAATATTTAGTTTGAAGCTGAAATATTTGGCTTGCTAACTAAATATTCAACCTGCTAATTGAATATTGAGCTTAGAGCTAAATATTTAATTTGCTAACTAAATATTTAGGTTGAAGCTATTTAATTCAATAACTATTTAGGTTTAAACTAAATATTTCTCACTAGCTAAGTATTTTAAAACTGAAGCTTTAGCTTGCTAGCTAAATATTTAGTTTTCCACTAAATCTTCAGTTTGTAAGCTTAATATTTAGCCTGCTGATTAAATATTTAATTTGTAACTGATATTTATAAATTAATGAATAGCATGTTGAAAATATGACTTTGAAAGAATCAACTAACATTTTATTATTTTTTTCTCTTGACAGGCGAAATAACCCAAATTATTGCTGTTTATTTTTTCATTCTAATGTCTGAATGTGGAGCTTTTTTTTTTAGCAGCGACACCAAGTAGGTTCTTGGTTAAATTCCCAGCCTGGCGTATCTCTGCATGGAGTTTGCATCCCTGTGAAGCAGAAGTTCTCTGCTTACTTCTGCTTCCTCTCAGAGTCCCAACTTGACTGTTTGGTGAAGTAGTTTCTATATTTCCATAATTGTGCTTCTAATTTCTGCCTAACTATGACGTCTCTGTCGTGTCTGATTCTTTTCGGTCTCTTTTTACTCAGATTTGCTGGTGAATTCTTTCCGTTTATGGCACTTAGTCATTGTCTTTTCTTTGCAACATTCTGCTACTTCCCTTTAATTTTTATTTTTAGCCACAAGCAGCATGACTGCAGGACCGTCTGTCTGTTCCTCAGTCAAACTAAAATAATATTGAATATTAAACAGCATCTGTGAGTGGTTTACAAACGGACGTGGCCGTTTAACAGAAGTCAGTATTTTCTTTAATTTCAGATTCATCCTTTGCAGCATTTTAGATAGAGTGTTTATTTTTCTATTTAAGAAATTATTAGAATATTTTTTATTGCATCTTTTAATGTTTTTATAATGTTGTATATTATAAGGCTTGTGGTTAAATGAAAAACCTACATAATTTGACAATTTTTTAAAAATGTGATTAATCGATTAATCGTCAGAATAATCAATAGAATAATTGATTACGGAAATAGTTGAAGAATAATTTCTTTTAATTTGATTCTAACAATGTATTTTTAAAAAGTTTTAAAATGAAAGATCTGCAGAAAGACCATTTTTTAAATCGCTTAATCATCAGAATAGTTGATTAATCAATAACTAATTTAAGTTAAATTACTTTATTTAATTCCCAATCAAATGCATTAGCTGTCCCAGCTCTAATTAGCATCCCAGGATTACCTCTGGATAGTCTTAAATAAAAGATCTGCAGATTATGACCATTTTTTAAATCGATTAATCATCAGAGTAGTTGATTAATCAATAACTAAGCTAAGTTAAAGTACTTTATTTAATTCCCAATCAGATGCATTAGCTGTCCCAGCTCTAATTAGCATCCCAGGATTACCTCTGCATATGCTCAATAATGCAGTTGGTTGTTTTAATCCGTCTCTCTCATTGAGTTTGTCCTTCAACTCTGGGATCGACTCTCTTCTCTAGTTTCTGCTTTGCTCCGTCGACTGGCTTCGTTCTGCTGCTCACCTTCTGCATCCTGCACTCTGCCGCTTCCTCCAAAGCCTCAGCCTATCTCTGATTACTCAGCACTATGCAAAGCGCTGGCTTCTTCACATTATAATCATCTCTTGTGTGTGCGCCGTTCTCCGGTTGGTCAGATTTCTGACAGGTCTGCAGAAACCTCCCGTCTTCCCCTTGTCCCCCTCCAGTTTGCTCTGGCTGCTCCCGTCTCCTTCATTCATTTAATCTCTTTTCTGTCTCTCCTCCCCTCTTATCTCTTCTCTGTTATGTTTTACAGGCTTGCTATGGTTTTTATTGAGTTTTCTTACGTTCCTCTGTGGTATTCCTCAGAAACAGCTTGATACTGGAGGGCTTGTTAGCTTTGCTTCATGTTAAAGTCCTGACGACTTCTAATGTAATGGCTGACATTCATGTTTATCTTTTACTTAATTCCTGCCATTAAGGTGTTTCTATTGTGTGAGATTTATGTCCTTAATATGCTTGAAACTCCAGAAAATCACCTAAGTAGGCCTGCAACTAATTCATTTTATGGATTAATCGATTAATCGGATTAAAAAGTTGGCATATTCTGTGGATTTTTCATTTAACCAACTTGGATTTTTTTATACAATATCTAAAATACGTTAAAAAAATACAAATAAATAGTTAAATTATTTTTGTAAATAAGGAAATAATCATTTTATTGTCTAAAACGCAATAATATAGCATTCATTGTTGGAACATCTTTACCAAAAATTATTAAAAAAAAAAGCTTGTACGCAATATGTTTTGGTTTTTTTTGGTACTTTTTTGGCTCTGCGTGTTTTATTCTTTAAATTGCCTTTTTTAAGTCTGCATACTCTGGTTAACTATTAAACATTTGCTAAATGATTATTATTTTAATAATCGATTAATCGTTGTAAATATATTCTGGATTTTACTGTTTTTTTAAGGATCCTGTGGTTTTTGCCATGACGGCCAAAATCATTGCACTGAAAGAACTTTTGGTCGCGAAACGAATTTTATCTGCTCAATAATAAAGTCAAATTTTACATGATTTTAGATCAACGATTAACTTTTTTGGGTTAATTATTTTCTTATTTGGTCTGTTGCTTTTCATTTGGGTAAAAGTAAGTCGATGTCTGTGTTTCTAGTTACTCCAAATCTAAGACAGTTGCAGAAACGTCTGTTTTTTTTGTGCCTTATATTTAAGGTGGTATTTATTTATCAAAGATGGAAAAGTGTCTTGCATCGAGGACAGGTGGCCGCACAGAATCCCTCAGAGGGCCGCAAATGCCCCCCGGGGCCACACTTTGGACACCCCTGCTCTGGGATTTATCTAACATGATGTAAATGCGTTTTCTAAAGCAAAATAGAGACCAGAAATAATCTGAAGTAACCCTAACGAACCTCTGAAAAGGAAGTAACAGTTCTCCGCATGTGTGCAGAGTAGATGTAACGTCTCTTCCTTTGAAAACAATAAATAAATCATCCAGTGTTGCCCCCTCAGAGCCAAAAAGCCACTTCAGAGTGAGTCAGATTACCGATCTGTCCCTGGAGGCCCGCGCTTGGCTCGGCGCTTCAGGATCCACAGAACCGAACGGCTGAATAACAAACACCCTCAATCCTTCATGCAGGATCGACCAATCAGAAACCAGAGATGTCAGAAATATCTGCAGAGAAAAGCTGAAAACGCAAACGAGGAAGCCTCTAATTTGATGTAATTACACAAATTTATTCAAGTAGCTGTAATTACAAACCACTTTGCAGCTTTACATTTTCCATGCAGATGTAAAAATGTCTCATCACTGATCTGGAACTGAGACATGACGGTTTCTTAAACATTCAGCTTCCTCATAATGAGCAATAATGAGGAGATTTTAAATTGAAATGGACTTTTGATGAGCCGTTTTGAAACATGAAATTGTGCGGATGCAAGTCTTTTCGTTGTTAGAACCAAGAATTTAGCTACTCCTGGAGGAAAACCTTCTTTTGAGCTAATTTTTGGCTAGAAAAACGGTGCGACGGTTCAATCTCCACCGTGCAGGAGGGGATTCTGCATGTCTGGGACCTTGAAGGTGAGAATTAGCGGCACAAAAAGGTTCATTTATACATATGAGGTGTGAATAGTGTGTTATTATGTTGTGAGGGTTGGCAGGGCTGTCTGTTCACATGGAGACCAGAGTTTCTGCTCCAGTCTGGTGGTTGTCTGCACCGCTAAAGGCTTCCTGCAGATGACAGAGAGAGAGAGAAATCCTTTATTGTCCTTCAGAGGGGAAATATAGATTTAACAGCATGAACCCAAAAGGCAATCAGGAAAAGAAAAGGTAGTTGATTTCTATCTGAAGATTAAAATTTTGAGATTAATCTCAGATATTTTCTAGGAAAAACAATTAGAGAAAATTATGAGGTTAATCTCAAGAATTAGAAAATGTTAAACTTTTTGAAACTAAATTTTTTTCTAGATATTTTCTGATTTTTTTTTTAAATTGGCTTTTTTCTAGCATTTTCTTTACAACTCAGAATCTTCCCCATGTTTTTCTAGAAAATTTAGGAGATTCATTTCAAAATTAGATTTTTTTCCCCCAGTTTTCTAACTTTTCAAGTGGAAAATTTCTGAGCTTAAACTACTAAAATTAAAGTTTTGATTTTTACAACTCACAAACTTACCAATTTTTTTCTACAAAAATTTAGGAGATTTTCCCATCAAATCTCAGAATTTTTAAATTCAAACATGTCTAATTTCCTTTTGGAAAATTTTGAGATAAATCTCAATCTGAGATGTTTCTAGCAATTTCTTTTTTCAACTTTTCAAACTCAGAAATTAAAAAAATATTTCTAGGAGATTTCTGAGATTAATCTCCACATTTGAATTTTGTAATAGCAAATGTATTTTTGGAGGCTTGAAATGTATTTGTTTTTTCTAGAGAATATCTAAGATAATCTCAAACTGTTTTCTGTAGAAATTAAATTCATTTCTTTCCATCCATAATGTCTCTAGAACGCTGTTGCGCTCGGTTGCCTGTTACTTTGATGCTTTCCAAGTCTTTGCCTTCCAGCTGCTTCCTCACTAATTTCCAGCTCAGTTTTGTTCCTGTGACAATGGCAGCATATTGTCTTGTTTGTGTTCTGAAAATGGGAGAAAAAGGAAGCCAGAAAACAGAACAACTGTCTAAAGCAGATGAAAAGCATTTATTTCAACACCTCCTCCGGCCTGACAGACACTGAAGTGATTCAGCATCATCTGCTGCACTTCCAATCATTTTATCTGTCTGTTAAAATGCTTTGTTGGATTTTTATATTTCCGGTGACAGAAAAGGGAACAAATTGTCTTTTTTAATGTGCAGACACTGGTTTATACCTGGAGTTACAGCCACAAACCTAAATGTATTTTTTATGAGATTTTATGTGGTTTAGAAACATAAAGAAGTGCATAAATGCGAAGTGGAAGGAAAGTGAAACGGGAAGGAAATCTGAAGTTTGTTGTTAAAAAATGAAATGTGTGTTTCCTTTGGCAATTTGTAAAAATGACTTTCATCTGCCATAGAAATAGACTTATGACTCTCCCACCTGAGCTGTGAATCTGTGCAGCTCCTCCACGGCTACCATCAGTTTGAACCTCTCAGATTTTAACAGAACAGCTGAATTTATACTGAAAATGCGTTAAATAAAGGTGAATTCAATACACGGTTTAGGCACAAATAGCAGCAACTAGCTGCATTCGTGTTTCAATCAATCAATCAATCAAATTTTTTTGTATAGCACATTTCAGCAGCAAGGCATTTCAAAGTGCTTTACATAATTAAAATAAAAACAGCATGTGACATTGAATAAACGGTGAGAAAGAGAAATAAAAAGAAATTAAAAAGTAAAAATAAAAACTTCAACATTTAAAACTTTAGTCAAACCGCCATTTGACAAGGACTCAAACCTTAAAAACTTCTTTAAATGAGAAAGAGATTTTGAAAAAGATTCAAAAAGATAAAAAGATAAAAACATTATTAAAAGTAAAATTAAAAACATTGATCCAAGTGAGGACTTGCCCTTATGGGGTTTCCTCGAACAGAGTTTTAGCAGAGCGACATCTTACAAGGATTCTCAAACCCAAGACATTAAAACCCGCAATTTAGCCACAAACGACTCTAAACAGGTGGGTCTTAAGTCTAGATTTAAAGGTACTCAGTATTTCAGCTGTTCTACAGTTTTCTGGAAGTTTGTTCCAAATTTGTGGTGCTTAGAACCTGAATGCTGCTTCTCCTCGTTTGGTTCTGGTTCTGGGGATGCAGAGCAGAACCAGAACCAGAAGATCTGATGGTCTAGACGGTTGGTACAGCAACAGCAGATCTTTAAGGTATTGTGGTGCTGAACCGTTCAGTGATTTATAAACTAACATCAGTATTTTAAAGTCTATTCTCTGAGCTACAGGGAGCCAGTGGAGAGACTTTAAAACTGGTGTTATGTCTCTGTCTTCCTGGTTTTAGTCAGAACAGCAGCAGCAGCTTCTGGATCAGCTGTTTATTTGTCAGATGCTGTTGCAGTAATCAATTCGGCTAAAGATGAGCACAAGGATGAGTTTCTCTAGATCTCGCTGAGACATCAGTCCTCTAATCCTGGAGATGTTCAGGTGACAGAAGGCCGACTTTGTGACTGTCTTTATGTGGCTTTGAAGGTTCAGGTCAGAGTCCATCACTACTCCCAGGTTTCGGGCTGATCGCTGGTTTTAAGTTGATTCTGTTTCGCTCCTCTTTCAGTCCAAAGATAATAACTTCAGTTTTGCTTCTGTTCAGCTGGAGAAAGTTTAGGCTCATCCACACATGTATCTGTTCTAAGCATCTGTTCAGTGATTGGATGGGTTCAGAGTCATCTGGTTACGTCGTGATGTAGAGCTGTGTGTCATCCGCTCTACATCACACAAATAAACTTTTATTTCTTTCTTTCCCCCCCATCAGTGTCTCTCTGGGAATGATGGCGCTGCCACTGGAACCGCCATCTTTGTCGCCATGACGATGCCATTCAGCCCCCTGTCCAGCGACGAGGAGCAACAAAGGATGCTGGGAAACAGCAGACATCTCTATCCTGGGGCAGAAGACGAGGAGGAGGAGGAGGAGGAAGAGGAAGAAGAGGAGATGGAAGAGGACGAGCGCGACGAGGACGGCGAGGAAGAGGAGAACGGCGAGCTGGAAGGAGACGAAGACGAAGACGAGGAGGAGACGGTGGAGGAGGTCAGGCGAGGAGGCCCGCCTCGGATCGGGAGAGGCGAGGGACGCAGGCGGTCGGGCAAACCGGCGGGACGACCCGGCGGAGATCGACAGATGAGGCCAGGAAACCCGGGACACGCCGCCAACCCGTACTCGGCCAATCCCGGACCCACGCACCAAGCGGCAGCCAATCAGCAGCAGAGGAGGCTGAAGGAGCGCACTGCCAACTCGGTGCCATCTGAAGACGCCCACATCGCCATGATGGTGTTTCGCATCGGCATCCCAGACATAAAGCAAACGGTCAGTCCACACACAGAGCAGGAGCTTCAAAACCAAGATGGAGTCCAAGTCACACAATAACTAGTAACACCAGTTTATTGTCACGTCTTCAGCTCAGAGAGGAGATTCACACAAACAAAATGTTGGAAATCTTCTTAAGCTGCAACATGTATTTATTTGCATATTGGTTGAAACTGTCACAATGTCATGAGAGTTTGGTATGAGACGGATAATCTGGGAAAAAGTCAAGCTCCTCTGTCTTCCCAGTGGTAAATAGAAACAACCAATCAGAGCCAGGAGGCGGTCTCCCTGCGTGGCGCTGCTCATCAGGCTAGTTAGCATAGCCACTGATGATGGTGGATAGACAGTTTTCCTCTAAAGGTACACAGTAAAAATGCCGGTGTTGAATTAACACCCAAAAGTGTCTATATGTGTCCAAGTCAGAAGGTGTTAAAGTAACACTTTTGAAAGTGTTAAAAAATTGACACCCATATTTTTGTTAAATTAACATTGGTCTATATACTGAAATGGGTTTAAGAAAAGTTAAACTTTCCATT
>CAEGAF010044755.1:0-11862 GCA_903067075.1 Micropoecilia bifurca | reverse complement strand
TTTTTTTTTTATTTTTTTATATATATTTTTATTTTTATATTTATTTTTTTTTTTTTTTTTTTTTTTTTTTTTTATGGGAATCTGTCTTTTTAAGATGTAAATTTACATCATTCTCTATCATTTTTAGCGCAATTGAATTAAAAATAAAACAAATACTTTGTGAATTTCTGGAAGGTATTTAGGCTTTAAATCTAGAAACTAAAACAGGAATGAATGACGGATTGATGAAAAGAACAAACAGATGACTGATTAATGAACTATGGATGGATAAAAGAAATGATGGATGGACGGACAGACATAACTTTTATACAAAAGAATCAACAGTAAATGTTCTATGGACGTCCAGCAGTGGAAATGGTTAAACTAAAATCCAGTTCCATCCTGTCCCAGAACCATGTACTTTGTTTGCATTTAAATGTTGGTTTTCACAGATGAAAGCATCACCTGGTTCTTATCTCCTCCGTCTCCACCTAGACAAAAGCTTCCTAGCAGCCCTGGCAGAGCCGGGGCCCATCAGAGCTGAAGTAATCAAGTAAATGGCTGGCAGATGGGCACACTGAGATGCAGAGCACCATACTCGGGGGTTAGCCTCACATTCTGCATCCTGCTCCGGCGAGGCTCTGGGCGACGGGGGCGTGTGTAATCAAATATATGGGAGCTGATCTTCAGAGTTGCCTCATAATCCAATTTGGCCCCGCTCCCACTTCAAAAGAAGCATGGTGTCTGCTGGTTGATGGGATGTTGCAGATCTTACACGCCCGCTTTCCAGGTCACTGGGTGATGGGATCCATGAGTCCAGAGGCCACAGATCAGCTCGTCCAGGCAGACAGCTCCGCGGTTATGGGAAATGTCAGAGTTATCAGGTGATCCAGCCAAACACAAACAGAATTAACTGATGTGTGTGTGTGTGTGTGTGTGCGTGTGTTACTGACATATATTATTCTCCAAAGCAAAAACGTTTTAAAATGCATGCTATGGAAGCCAAGTCTTAAACTATACTGAAATCCACACATCTGCTTGATATCAAAACATGGCAGGCATCATGCATGATTTAGGAAAAAGTTCCTGGGTGTAATTATGTACAGTCAACACGCTGCACCTCTTGTGTGAGTGTGGGTATATCTTAGGAGGGGAAAGTTTATTTCCCCAGATGTGTTTTTTTTCTCTTTCTTTGTGCCATGGAATGGATGGCTACGTTTCTTTTTTTTTATTGATTATGGAGATGTAATCTTCTCGAAAGCTTTGCCAGAGAAACAACATAAGCTGTTCCATATGACTGAAAGGGCAATTAATGGAGGATTTGGAGTCAGATATCTGGGGCCATTCATGGCAGACTGTTGTTAGAAATCACGCAGTAATTTATCACCCGCTGAATCTCCACAGGAGCTTTCCAAATCGACCGTGCTCCCCTTGTTGTGTTGCTCTAAAGTTTTCCAGTCTGTTATTTTCGTCTGCCTAATGTCTGCTTTTACCTTCCTGTCCTATAAACAAAAAGATCTTCTCTGCATTCAAATACAATAAAAAGGGGTACTTAAACACACTGTAAACGATTTGAGAAAATCCTGATGATGATAACTTTGCTTTGTGAGCTTCTGATAAGTTAATTGACCACATCTGAGATGAATGGAGGAAGTATTTTAACTCAACACCTCAAATGTACAGCTTCCTTTGTGTGATATGAAGGGAAAGTCAAAAGCCATCAGGACAGAAAGAGTTCTGTCAAGTACAAACGCTTCACGCTACACTCAGTCAATCACCCATTCACACACTAATGGTGGAAAGCTACAGTTCAGTAGCTTGCCACCATCAGATCACCACCAGCAGACAAGTTGGGTGAACTGTCTTGCACAAGGACACAATGACACAGGCAGACGTGACGGGGATTAAACCGGCAATCCATCTGTTGCCGAGCAAACTCCTACCAACTCGTGCTCATCATTATAAACGACTATTTGGAAGCATACAACAACCCCCCGGAATGTCCAGCCTTCATAGCCTTCAGGAAGAAGATGTGTTCAGTATTCCAGAGTGTTTGAACAGCAAGAGAGTGCTGTTATTCAGAGTGAAACGAGTCTTGGACCAACATGGACTGAAAAGCCACTCAGTGGATGAAAGGCCGGGTTAAAATGCTTTAACTTGGCCTTTGCATGCTATGGAAGCCAAGTCTTAAACTACACTGAAATCCACACATGTGGTTGATATCAAAACATGGCAGACATCATGCATGATTGAGAAAAAGTCAATCATGCATTGATTTTTCAATGCATGAAAAATCACTGCATGATTTTTCCACACGATAGTCCTTTTAGGCCTATTGTGTGGACTAGGCCTAAGAGGATTGAACTCCCCTGAAGAAATGCATGATGTGGTTCCATTTCTATAATCAGGTCTCTTCTCGGTTTGCTCCTTGATTGCTACAGCCTCACTTACCCTTCTTGTTGTCCAGTCCTCATTAAGTTCCCTCAGAGTTCTGCCGCCTCGCTCTCCGAGTCAGTTGGAGAATTCACCTCAAGATTCTCTGTTCCCCTGGTTTGCACTGTGTGGATTAACCACCGTCGACCCACCATACTTACCTGCCTGTCCATCCTTCAAGCATCCTTTGTCCGCTCCACCTTCATAAGGAAGAAGAAAACAAAAGGGGAAACACCACCAACAAACACCACTCCCCTCCATCAGTCAACCTCAGCCTATGTGGCTAAACTCACCTCCTCCTCCCGTAAAGCTTTCTTTTTTCCTCCTCATCCCATCACCATATTTTTACCTTCCATCACCTCTGCTCCTTTGTGCCTCTGCGGAAGACATTCACAGAGTTCAAGAAGAGCCATCCTGGGCCTATTGGAATAAGGCGGATACCTGAATGACGGTGGGTTATTTGTGTGTGGAAGCTTTGACTTTACCTTTAATTGCAACAGTGACATTATCCATCGCTGTAAGTGTGGTTTTGTGCACAGACTGAAGTCACCACTTCAGGTTGTTCCCTGACATCCTGAAGCTCTTCCTGCATGATGCAAGGAGTGCTGACCTTTGTATATTGTCATGTTTACATTATGCCATTGGGAGTCTTATCGCTTCTCACCACCATAAAAGAAAATGCAAGAGCAAAGAAAGGACATTTTGGTAGCTAATTCATTATGTTTGAATTAGCTGTTTGAAATTCAACCTCAACCATGTTGAAGCCTTTGGATACATTTTCAGTTGCTCACATACCCTAGTGGGCCAAGCTGAGGAGCAAAGGTGATAATCAGTCACACCTAAAGCAGAGGAGCTGGCACCTCATTCGTTAGGAAGTCCCCAACAATAGCAAACAGCGAAATGGTCACAATGGTGGTGACAATCCTTCCTTTCAGCCCGGCTCGCTGCAGGCAATGCAACACCGGGCTGCACGTGTAATTGAACAAGATGGGTACGCTGATGAACTAAGACTCATAGAGACATGCCGCGGCTCTGTCAGCAGGTGCCCAGCACACACTGGTCCATTCATATGCGCATTCCTGTCTCTCTGCTCGCCGCCCAGCAGGTTCCTCCCAGGCCACTCAGGACAGGGGCTGACACACACAAAGGGTCTTCAATCTGCCTCTGACAACAGCCTGTATAAAGGCCCGGAAAGCCACAACAGCATTATGTCAAAGAGCCGGCTGGGGGTAGAGAGCAACGCTTGTGGATGGGAGGGGGGGCACTGCCGATGGATGGATGAGGGCTGGACACAGCCAGCGCGGTGGAAGGCCCGGCTGAGGTTTTTCTTTTTTTTGTCCATAAAGGAGGATATTTGTACTCATTTGGTAACAATGGAATGAACACACACACACACACACACACAAAAACAAAAAAAGGGGCGAGGGCAATGAAACACCACATTGGGTTGACGAAGACGCTGCGAGGGAAAACATCATGCAAAGTGACGACATTGTTCACTCCGAGGATTGCGAGGCTGTGTTTGTTCTTATGCTGATGTGTGGCTTCCTCTGCCCTCGGTTCCCCCTTTTGCATAAGGTGTTTCTGGCTCTAACAGTGTCCGGCACATTTCCTTACGCTGACAAGGCGAGCAGGGGAGATCAGAACAGGTCCAACTCACCGTGGAGCTTTTGTCAACAGGTTCTAAGCAAAAAAGATTTAACCGACTTAACAACCCTCATTGTCCCGTCTTTTATCTGATAAGGACTCATTTACATTATCTCTTCCCTCGTCAATGTCCTGTGAATGTTTTAGCACTTCCTCACAGAGGGGGAACAACAGTGTTGTGTAATTATTAATATAAAAATAAACCTTAGGCCATCACTTTACAGCCTTTCTGTCTGGTCCTGTTGGGAGGCTCTATAAATGCTACAGGTTTCTTGAGACACCATGGCATGTGTACATCACAGACATGGATTAATGATTAATCTGGCTTTTTCAAAGTAGCTCCATTCATTGAAGCGCAGCTTTCATTTTGTAATGTGGCTTGATGAGTCACCATAGAAATAAAACCTTGCAAAAAGATACATCCAGAACCACAAACTTCAGTGTGTTTGTATTCCTCCTCCCCTCCCGGCCCTTTTGACAAGACGCCTTGAAATTTAATTCAGTGTAACCTATTCCATCTTGTGCTGTCTGTGTTCAAAATGGGCCATTTTTGTGTTGTTAGAGCTCACTGGTGAACAAACAGCATCTGGAGGACTAAGGTGAATGATGAGCAGAAGGTCAAAGCAGTTTTAAATAGGCCTGTCGATAAACAAATGAATTAATCGCATAATAAATGAAAATCATCAATCTTATTTTAATTTATCGGCTTTATCGTTTCTTCCTGCCTTTTTCTCTTTCAGTTGATGGCGCTGGATGGAAAAAGGCTCAACTCTGGTGCTCTCCACTGACCCTTCCCTCCTCATTTCCTTAGCTTAACCATTGTTAAGCATGCGAGGACTGAAGCAAACGTAGAGGACTGTGGCAAATAATACAAGTTTTACGTGTGTGGGGTCAGTTGGACCCCATATCTAAACACAAGGGTTAAGGGAGGAGTGAACTATTGCGTCAGGTATTCGGATATGAACATCTCTATCTAAATCTATTGATTATTGAAGGACAGTATAGTATACAGACTTCCTAATCTGTACTCTTTTGGTTGAATGCAGTTTTTATTTCCACTTTGGTTTTATGTTGTGTTTAGTTTTTATTCAAGTGTATTTATTTGTTAACGGAGACTGAGAGTCAGTTTTATATTTGGTTGTTTTGTTTATTTTGTTTACAAGTTCCAGTGTTAAATGATCTTTTGAAAATAAAGTGTATGTATTTTTGGCAGAACATCACTTAAATTATTTTGTCATTACTATTACAGCAGTTTAAAAATCTTTAAACAATATATATATATATATATGTATATCGCAATCATTTTTGAGACAATCGCTCAGAAAAATTTGTTGTCATGACAGGCCTAGCTTTAAAACTCTTTAACTAACAGTGCGGATAAAAAGCTGGAAGGATTTTTTTGTTGCTTTTTTTTTTAAAACTTTCAGACAGTTGTTATGATGAGTAACCAGGACAACAAGGAATTGTTTTTACAACTTGGAGCAGCTGATAAGCAAGTCAAGAGCTCAAATATCACCTGAACTACAGCCACACATCCTAGAGGAGTTGAAAAGGAGGAGGATTGAGAACATGACCAAACAGCAGACGAGGAAGTTCAGGTCAACCTGTTCAATGATTGTAATGGGTGAGGATCATAAGTTGTTTGATTCAGGTGTGGGGAAGTAGAGAGACGTCAAAACGTTGCAAGACACTGTCCGTAAGGACTTTGGGAGTCTGAGAATGGGCTTTGGCAAAGCTCCACCTTCCAGCAGGACAAAGCCTCTAAACCTGTATCAGAATTACAATGGCATAGTTTAAATCAGTGTACAAAAATAACCCCTCTTCTAAGCTGGTAAAAAATTACTCCATTTGGTTGGTTTGATAGTTGCCTATTTTACTATCTTGCTCATCTGTTCTGGACTGATTTCGCCCTGACCTGTTTATGATACTTTGCTCGTCTCCTGCCATCAGTGGAAAAGAATAAGCAACCAAAAGCATAAACAATCACCATATGCCAAAAGTTCTGCCAGAGGTTTGATGTGCTGCCTAAACCTCTTTTCATTGTTAACAGATTGGAGCACATCTCAGAGGAATTTTTTTTATCTGTGACACAGACACACATGCATACTCAGACGTACTAAAAGCAGTTGTCAATAAAACATCGAAGCCACAAACTGCTGCTGCATCAAAGATCGCCTCAGTCTCGTTTTGTTGCTGAAGCCGTAAGATGTGGCCGATGGCGGCACATGCATGTGGAACTCTCACTGTTAGTCGCTCTAATAAACACGCTTGGTGTTCTTCTGGTATGTATGCGGTTGTCAGATTCTCGCTCCATCTGCTTATATAGTCAGCAGCTCGCTTTGAAGCTTAAAGCTCAGGGTGCAACATAAAGGCACTGCGACTTTTGGAGGCAATCGTTCACTATCACTGGAATCATAAACTAAAAATATGTTGGGTTGAAAGTGAAGATGAAAGACTCTCTTTTATGTACTGTATGAAACTATTTGGCCTCTTGCAGATTAGGTTTTTCTATCTCTTGTCTTTTTTTGTTACACTTGCAAGTTTCAGATCATGAAACAAATTTTACTTTCAGACAAAAATATCCGAAGTAGATACAAAAAGGCAGTATTTAAATATCTAAATGATTGGGAAGAGCTGGCTATGTGGAAATTAATTTTAGTCCACGCTTCTTTGAATTATGGTATTAATTCAGCCACATTGGAGGATTTCAACACTAAAAAGTCAGTTTAATGTCATTCCAATCCATCTCAATCAGATTAATGTTTGGACATGGATTAGAAAACTTTAAAAACAATGAATTTTGCCCCACTGCATCATCAATCCTTTACCATGCTAATTTTATTTACCACACACCCATCCTGCAGAGTTTAATCACTGAAAAACTCAATGTTAGGCCAAAGCATAAGCATCCTGCAATGTGGTACCAAAATAATTATTGGTCTTTTTAAATCCTTGTTACTTATGGTTCCTCTTGTAAACATTTAATTATTGCTCTGACTCTAGACATGGAGAGGTTTACGTAAATGATCTGGTCTGACTCATGAGGATGACCACATCAACCCCTTTGGAATAGCATGTTCGCTTGTCTTCACCATTTTTGAAGCCTGGCGTAGAGAAATGGGCTTCGGTCTCACTAGAGAAACAACTCACACATTGTAAGTTTCCAAGACAACGCCGCTGATTGTTTTTGTAGGAATTTAGTGAGTGAAATTTTTCAACTACAAGAAAAAAAAATCTATTTATTTGAAAGAGTTTGAAATACATTCTCTTCAGGAGTGCCCTACACCCCGAATTGTGTTTTTGTAAAATTCTCCTAAACTTGGCCTGTTTCTAGTTGTTCATTGTTTGGCTTATTTCACGATTTAGAGAGCAGGAGTGAATAAAGATGTGCTAGAAACTCTGAGTATGGAAAAACCTCTATTTTCTGAACTAGTTTTTTTTTTCTCCTACTGGTTCTGATTACTTGCCTTTTGTGCCGCCCTTTACTTCATACAGCCCCGTCTGGAGCCACCAAAGGACTAAAACAACTGTTACACATAAGGACTGGTGCTCCCCAGCTCCCATAAACAGACTTTGATGAGAGAAATTACTGGAGTCTCCCCTTCAGAAAAGTTGCTGAACACTTTAAACTAACTGTAATGCGAAAATATATAACGGCTTCAAGGAGCCAGACTTTCTTGTAATCATTTAGAGTGTTCCCAATTATCAGTTCTCAAGACTTTCTGAAAGCATTTCAGAAGTTTGCTTTGGACATTACATGTTTATTCACTTCACTTTTTGATCAAGTTTAGCGCTTTTAACTACCGTCAGAACACTGTTTCGTTTCTTTACTCAGACCTGTGACTCATTCAGACATAAAACACCACAAGGAGCTGATGTTCCTATGCAGTAAAGGCCAAAATCACTCAGCACCCTGGCAGATTTGGTTTTGGAACTTTTTTTATTTCTCCCAATAAGTTTGTTTTCTGGTTGGAAACGTTATTAGGGGGCGGGGGGAAGATATGTTCTCCACTTTTACTTACATGGGCTTTTACAGCAATACCGGCAGCTTCTCATATTTGTTGACCAGCTTTTTACATGTCTCCATCATTGGCTTTGACCATGAATCTACTCAGGTGAACTCCAAGTGTTTTAGATTGGAAAACCTCTTTGCCATTGCCAAACAAAAAAAAAACTAAAACATTGGTTCAAAAGCAATAAATGGTCACTAAATTCAAAAAAAGTAAAATTCATGGTATTTGAAAACCGCAATAAATATGAAAGCAATGCAGTCAAAATAATTATCGACAGTGTTGATTTAGATCGAGTTCATCGAAGTCCAATAAGACTGGCTGTCTTATTGGATCATAACTTGTGCTGGAAACCACAGATCTGGCAGCTAAAAGCAAAATTACCCAAATGTGTTGCTGCTTTGAGGAGAATAAAATCTGTTCTGGACCAGAGATTTTTTTTTTACTTTGTATAATACTGCCATTGAGCCACATTTGAGTTATTGTGTGAATGTTTGGGGCAATACATTCAAAAAATTGATCAGGGAATGTTTTGACAGAAAGGGTCAAACAATACATTTGGACAACCAAACAGAGTTTTTGTATAACAGTGCTACTGTGAAATGAATTAAATGATGAGCTCAAACAAAATACTAATATAAACCATCTTTTAAAAAAAACTTTACAAAAAGGAGTTTATTCAAAAATATGTTGCGTAGGATAGCTGTCTCAAAGACTAAAAAGACTGTTGTTGATAGTAAGTAAGTGTCTTTTTCTTAGTTTTAGTTATTGTCATGCTGAAATGCTCAGTTTTGCCCCCTAAACTCCCTGATGTTGTTGATGAGGACCTGGACATTGAAAAACACTCCCAAAACATAATGCTTCCACCACCCTGTTCGACCATGTGGATTGTGCTCTTCGGGTTATATGGGTCTAACATTTAAATGCTACAGCTGTGTTTTTGTCTCATCCAAACACAAAACAGAGGAGATATTTTTAATGTGCCCAGATGAAAACTTGTAAAGGCTGAGTGGGCTTTCATCTATTTGAGAAATAGCTTCCTCCTTGGTCTGCATCCATGGAGTCCATCAGCATCTGTGCAGCTTTATCTCCAGTCCTGCCTCTTATTTGTATTGCCCTCCACTTCTCTAGGTTTGCTTCTAAGACTCACTGCACTTTACAGTGAAATTTGCCAAATGAAAGACGACAAGACTCAACTGAAAATGAGGAGAGAACACAGCTAATCAGACATAGAATAAAGGCAGGCTTTTAGAAAAACCCAGTGACCCACTGCTGCTCAGAACCACTTTATGAAATTACTGGACAGCCTGGCTTCAAGGAAGCAAAATATAAAGAAATAAAAGCTGACTCGAGCGTTTTGCAGTGTTCACTGATGCTCAATAAAGTCTTGTTCGGACATTTACACTAACTGTCGACATTAACATCAATCTGATTTGGATTTCAAGAATAAGAATTTGCCTTCAATTATTAAATTTAGTTCACAGGTTCAAAGTGCATATGCAGGCTCAAAATTATAATATTTGGATAAATGTCACTTAGACGGCTGCAGAAAAATCTCATGCTTCTTGAAGCCGCCAGTAAGTAATATCTGACCACTTTTCTTGTCAGTATTGTTAGCGGTCTACTGTAGAAATACAGCACTGTCAACAACCAATCAGAGCCAAGAGGAGGGCCTCAGCACTGTCAATCATGCTTGTGCACGCTCTTCTGCTCACACCCTCCGTTTTGATCTCTGCCACGCTACGGTATAGTTTCCCACAGCAAAGCCTGCTATCCACGTTCAGGCGAGTTATGGCTGCTGCTGATAGCAGATAAAAAAGTTTTCCTGTAACTGTTAAGTTGTTTCTCCGCCACATTCATCAGAGCATACGGGAGCTTGATTGACAGCACTAAGAACTTCATCTGGGCTCTGATTGGTTGTTTCCGACCGGGAGCCATGATGGCAAACACAGAGGAGGAGAGAAGTTGGATTTTTTCACAGATTATCTGTCTCATACTATACTGTTGCAGCAGTAAAGTATGTTTAAAGATTAAAAAAAAATGTGTATCCATTTTTTTAAATGTATAAACCATTTTTAAAAATTTAAATTACCTACTGCATCTTTAACAAACTTATATGAGTGAGAGAAAATCCACAATAAATTCAAACCTGTGGATCCAAAGCCTAAAATGAATGACATTCATACTAATATTGATTGTTTAATGCAACTTTTAACTGCCCCTGCAGTTATTGTTGAAGATTTAAAAATTAAAATAAAATTGTTGCTCTGGCTGTCTCTTGTTGGAATTTCCAGTCATTACCCAACATTTATTTTGCAGGCATGACGGAGTACTAAAGGGTAGTTCCATAACGTCATCCTCCTGACTGATAGGAGCCCAAGGCGAGGCTTTAATTCGAACCAATATACCGGCAATAAAACAATGTTTGCTTTTCACAGAAGTCAGAAGGTGGAATCGAGTGGCTTCTTGAAACTCTACGAACGAGCAACTAACAAAGTATGTTGCTCCATGCGGCCTCCACAACCCCCTGAACAAGCTGACGGCCGCATGGAGGATGAGAGACTAACACATGTTGAGGCACAAAGCAGTGTGTCATGTCATTCTTTAATCACACTACAAAGCCGGGCCTCAGCTGTCAGTCATTTGTCAAACCCTGACAGGAAATCAAAGCCCACATGAGGTCCTCAGAAACGAACGACAGTTTGATCGGTCAGAGCGAACTATGAATTTGTGCTGAGCTGGCGACACTTTTGAAACTCTGACGCTCTTTGAAAATCTGCCAAATTTTTTTTATGTCTGAGCATTAAAGCTGTTTTGCTCTTGTTGTTGTTGTTCTTGCTCTTCAGTCTCCTTTGGAAAGGATGCTGATGAGTATGCTTATGTTTCTGGGAGAGAATTAATATCCATGTTTGTTTGCTAAAGCCCTTTATAGACAAACACACTCAGATTATTACCCAGACATTCAGTCAGCAAACATAGCCACTGATGAACCTTTGCTGGGTTTGGCTTTTGCAATTTAGTCCATTTTAAAATGTACCTTTTAAAGTTTGCTTTCTGAAAAGACTTTCATAGATAACCTACTAACATTTGTCATTATATAACCAACCAATGTTGACTGAAATGGTTTCTAATCAGATTATGTTTGAACGCAAAAACTCAAAATCTTAACAAGTATTTTTGTCTGGTTTCTTGTGAAAATATCTCAATATACTTGAAATAAGACAAGACTAACCTGGAAGTTTGTTCCCATGTTACAAGTGAAATAATGCACCAGTGTAACTAGTACTTTTTCATCATTGTTAAAGAATTATTGACTTAAAACAAGCTTGCATAGCTTGCTTAAAAGTTACGTGTAAGTTAGTTTTGTCTCAAGATATTTGAGCTACAAACTAGGCCAAAAATTATTTTGTGCTTTTTGCAGTTTTGAATCTGAATCTGACAAGTAAGATTAGACAAATGAAATGGACAGATTTTAAGTGCATTTGGATCTATATAACTAGATATGCATTGACTTTGTTTGCCTTGTAAAGTGTTTTCAAAATAGTTAGATTATTGCTTTCTTGTCTCAGATATACTATAAACACTAGTGCAAAAAAAAAATATTTACCTAATTTGCCCTGGCAAAAGGTATTCATACAGATTTAAATTTCCACGAAATAGATAGAAACTTTAAAGTCCATCCATCCATCCATCCATTGTCTCCCGCTTATCCGGAGTCGGGTCGCGGGGGCAGCAGCTTCAGAAGGGAGGCCCAGACTTCCCTCTCCCCAGCCACTTCTTCCAGCTCCTCCAG
>CAEGAF010044748.1:0-20554 GCA_903067075.1 Micropoecilia bifurca | reverse complement strand
CTATCTATCTATCTATCTATCTATCTATCTATCTATCTATCTATCTATCTATCTATCTATCTATCTATCTATCTATCGCACCAATTTCCTTCATGTCTTTTCTAATCTTTTCTTTCTGCCTTTTGTTCCTCATAACATCTTCTACTGTCTATACAGTAGCACTAAATAGCCAGGGTAGAAGTTAGCCAGCTTGAGTATATTCTGGGTCTTGTGTTGTTATGTACAGTAAAGGTTCTTTGCTGTCATCTGGTAAGTACTACATCTCTTGTTGCAATCATCTGAAGCGGCACTCGCCTCAAGGTTACATAGACATAGACAGATAAATACTGCGCCGTGTACGACCCAGTTCATGGCTGTGTGCAAACGTCTTTGTACGTACCTGTATTATGCGTAGGATAAGTAAGTGCATTCAGAATGGTTTTATTCTTATAATTTAGATGACTCATATTTATATATATATTTATATCTATATGCACACACACGCAGAGAAGTAGCCTCCTCCAGCATGCCACTGACAAGCTCCTGCACCATTAAAACACATCTATGCATAAGCACTCATACACTTCATGGTCCTTTGCTGTGCTGACTGTGCTCTTGTCTTCCTTCAAGGTCTGGCACACCTGATGATTGGCGACCAAGGTATGGCCTCTTCTTAACTCACTTCCTGTTGTCCTCTGCTCTTCCCATCACCCCCAACCTCCTCCTCCTCCTTCTCCACCTCACATTCCTACACTCAAACCCCTTGTATCCCTCCTCCATCTCATCAACACCCGGTGCGGATGGAAGTTGTTTCTCTAGGCACAGAACTCAGGTCAGTCTTTCATGAGATTCTGAATAATTTCGTTATTAAAAAAGGTAGATTTAATTAGAGATGTCTTTAACCTCTTGGCCTCAGGGCAACTTTCACTATATATATGTATATATATGGGGAAACACATATATTCTAGCTGCTTTGCTGGAATTAACTCCAGGTCATGGCAATGGAGCAAAAGGACATGTGACCCACTGACCCATGGATGGCGGATGGTTTGAATTGGTTTTTCCTCTTCATTTCCGTTTCCCTTCTCCGTATGTTGGAGTCTGACTGTAGCCATGTGGTGTGAGCGTGTGTGTGCATAATGCTTACATGTACATGCATGCCTCAACATAAATCAATGGCAGTTCTCGCTGCACTCCTCCATCGTGCATCAGCTTCCAGCATGTCTCTTTTTATGCCACCACTGGTGCTCAAGCGGGCTCCTGATCATACGCCGGCGAGCGCATGTGATCCCGAACAGCTGTTTGCTGCAGTGTTTGTAAAAAGCAATGCTGTTATACCCCGCAGCCTCTACGTAGTCCATTGTTTTTGAAAGTAGTGCAAAAACAAGAGCCACAATTGGTCTGCTTTTAGAAAAGAAAAAAAAATGTTTCTTGATAACCAGAATTCACAGTGCCACCCTTTTTTTGTTCTTTCCCTCTTTGTTCTTGCCCTCTTTCTCACTGTTTGGAACACCAACTCCTCTGATTTTAGGAAAACTCAGAGGTACATCCATGATTTACTTATGTGTTATCTACTAGGTTGTTATGGATGGATGGTGAAGACATTACTGAATGTGTTGACAAGCTCTTGACTGCACTCTAAATGTGGAGCTTCTCAGCAACATATTTTGTATATTTGAGATAGAATTGGAATGACATTTTTGACAAGGTAAGGTGTTGTGACATGTAAGTGCAAGCGTGTGTGTGCGTTTGCGTGTGTGCGTGTGCCTGCATGAGTGCAAATGAATAGAAGCTCCAACCTACTGTGCTTTTGAAAATCTGAAGGTAGGTGCTGCTTGATCATACAGCTCTGCATGACGCTGATGAATACACTGATTGGTCCACATGAAGACAAGCCTGACCGTGACAGGCTATTGTGCTCTCTGATTGGGCAAAAGTAGACATAGTGATGGCTATGCCCCATAGTGAGAAGTTGTGTTTTTTTTCCCAATGTGCTGTTAATAAAAAAAGATTTGTTTAAGATGGCGGCTAGTTGCATCTTGATGCAAGGTCAAATAAGCTCCACGATGGGAGATATCTCTAACTAGACTTGTATCATTGTTTTTGCTCTGTTCTGGTAAAATAAGGTCTTTGCAAAGGTATTTATACCCCTTAAACATTTCCACATTTGGTCCTGTTACAGCCACAAACTTCTGTCTACTTAATTAAGATCCATTAGACTAACACAAGATAGTGCATAAGCTGTGAAGTGGAAGGAAAAAGAACAATGTTTCCCCCTTTCTTTTCTAAAGAGCACAAAAATAGAGAATCATATATTTTTTAAACTTTAGCAGACTGGATTGGGAACATATATTAACATAGATTATATTTTGCTGCAGATTCTTCAGTGGATTTAGTCTGAGGTTTGACTAGGCCTTTCTATCACATTAATATGCTTCTGTATAAAACTATTACATTGCAGCTCTGACTGTATGTTTAGGGTGAATCTCTGGCCTCAAGAGGTTTTCTTGTTTTGTATTTAGCTCCATCCATCTTCCTATTACCATCCCAATAAAGAAAAGCCTCTCCATAACCTGATGCTGCCACAACCATTTTTCACTTTGGATATGGTGCATTCAAAGTTCTGGCCTTCTTGGTTTTCTTTTTTGCACTCATCAATAATAGGACAAACCTGAAATTAACTGTAGATCTCTGCAGCTCTTCCAGAGTCACCTATTATAAACTCTCCTCTGGTCTGGCCTGTAACTTTAGGTGCATGGTAATTTTCTTTTTGTAGGTTTGAAGTTATCATCTTTAGATGATGGATTGAACATGGCTTTGTCCTTCTATACATATCTCCTAGACCTTTCTGCTGTGTTCCTTGGTCTTTTTGATGCTGTTTGTTCTCTATCAAACCTCACAAAACAACTGCATTTATATTTAGGATAAACTCACAAATTATGCACTACTTTTACATAAAATCCCTCCAAAATACATTAATATTTGGAGCTGTAATTTGACGAAAGGTCAGAAAGTTCCAAGGGTGCAAATACTTTTCCAAGCCAGTGTAAATAAGCTGATAATTCCAGATTCTGCCTCAAAATGTCTGCTGTGATTCATCCAGGTGGCACGGAAATTTTAATTGCTTGATCTGGCTTATGCTCAGCATTTTAAATCACCTGCTTAGGTACTGACAGGTATTAACATATGTTTGCAGCGTTATTACACAATGTATTCTGTGTATCTGTTTGCCGGTGCCCCCTCACTATGAGGTGTGTTTGGATACTGATAGGCTAAAAGTATAGCTGTTTCTTTTTCAACCTTTGAAGTTTCTGTACACATGAAAAAAAAGGCTTGTGTTTTTTGTGTGAGCGTGTTTTTTTGTTCTGCATACTGAGATGTAAAGGCTGTCAAATGGTGCAGACGGAGCCTAGCTTAGGTTAGTTCAGCGTAAAGAGGCTTTTTGAGGAGACCGCAAAGCTGAAATGAGTTTCTTTGAGGGGGTGGATAGGGTGTGCAGTCTTGAAAAGTTATACAGCGTGTGTGTGTGCGTGTGTTTGCGCGTGTGCGTGTGTGGGCATTAGAAATTGAGAAAAAAGAGACAGCGCCTCTGAGAGACGACCTAAAGAAATGAATGATAGAAGGAGGGAGGGGAGAGGGAAAGAGCGGGAGATAAAGTGAGTCGTCTTCTCGCTCCTGTGATGTAGAGCAACTGGCTGTATCTGCAAAGCAGCAGCGACGCTCCCGCCTGCCCTCCTGGTCCAGTCATTCTCCAAGGGACATCGGCCCTGATGGGGATCCGCGGACCTTTCCCCTCCTCTACAACACACAGTTATCATTCTCTCTGGAAATGATAGCCACAGATCACTAATCACTTTGAGTGGGTGAAACGCAACCAATTGTGGAAGGAAGGAAGGAAGACAGAAAAGAGGCAGCCAAATTGGATTTTCATAAGTATTGAGCAGCCAAAGGAAGAAGGGGGAAATGGATTTTTTTTTCCAAAGTATTGAGCAGCAATAATCTGGATGGAAAATGTGCTTATAGCCAAGTAGCAGATTTAGCCTTTTATTCTTTTCTCTTTGCTCGGCCAAGAGGTGCGCTGGAAAAATGAGAGATTGCAGATTTTGAGTAGTTGGTTTATTGTTCACCCACCGGTCACTTTATTAGGTACATCTTTCTAATTCGTGTTCATTTTAAAAGCACTTTTCAATTTAGGTTTTGTCAGACTCTTGACTGAAATGTGTTATGGCTTTAATCATAATTTATTTTTGATTACAATTTTAGATTTGACCAAATTTGAGCTACCAAAATCTAACCATAAATACAAACTGATAAATGAGTGAGTTTTTCATCAATGGGGACAATTATTTTCTGCACATCCAGGTTAAATATTTATAGAACGGATATACACTAAACCAATCTTAGAGCTTATAGGATTTAATACCCTTCATATTGGTCTCATCTTGAATCGGTCAGGAAAATATCAATGATTTCTGTCACAGTTTAAGTCTTTCAGCTTTAGTTTTCATTTTCTTGGTCTTTACCAAAACTAGGACAAAATAATGTTCATCAACAAAATAAATACTTGTTAGTACCAGATTGGACTCCCTTTTTACCTTCAGAACTGCCTGAGCTCTTCATGGCATACATCCAACTTGGTGTCAGAAAGATTATTCTGAGATTTTAGTCCATATTTGCATCTTGCAGTTGCTGCAGCTTTTTCTGATGCACATCCATGATGCGAGTCTTTAATTTGAGCTTTGTGACATGGAGAGTTATCCTGCTGGAAGAAGAAATCAAAAGATAGATACACTGGGTTTTAAAGGGTCAGAAACAAGGCTTAGTTTGTACTAAAGCATCCTAGGAGTTGTGAGAATATATCTCTCAAACCATTACACTGAAATGTTAATACCAGGCAGGATATTTTGTTCATGCCAGTTTTTGACCCTGCAATTGAAATTAAAATTGTTTCTCAATGTTGGTGAGACTGTGAATTGTAGCCTCACTTTCCTGGTTTTAACAGGCAACAGTGGCACATGGTGTGGTCTTTTGCTGCTGTATGTCATCTACTTCAAGGTTGGACATTATGTTCATTTCGTTAGGGTGCATTCACACCAGCCCTGTTTATTAGTCCGCTTTAATTGGACACTAGTTCGCTAGAAAGTTCAGTTCGTTTGATGAGTTGTACATGTGTAATCAAACTCTGATGCCGACCAAAAGAGTGAACTCTGCTCCACCTACAAACCTGGTCTCACTTAAGTTAAAGTGGAATCCGTTCACATTTTCCTGCGTCTTCACACTCGAACATGACATTGTTGTTTACACAACTGCAATTTACTGGATATTTTCTCTTTTCAAACCATATTTGCACCAAAAATTCCCACTTTTGTGGCAAGCAAAACATGCAACTCATTAAAAATCACCTTCTGATGGTTGCTTTCAACTACAACAAGTAGTCACCATCACGCTCGATACCTAACTGCATTGATATATAATTCACTGGGATGTGATTGGAGAAATTGAACAGTTGCACCTAAGAAAGTGGCCGGCGAGTTTCGAGCTTTAAGGCACAATGTCAACTTAATAATGGCTGTTTGTTTGCAGCCTGTCCAAATGTTCTCGATATCAATCCAAGAATCACAACCTAGACATGTGGTCAGCCTCTCTTGAGGTGACCTTTAAAAGTACGTGAACGGACGGACAAACGGACACACACTCACACACAATAACCTTTAGAGAGTGCCTGCTGAGTGTGTGAGCTAGCGTGTGCTGGGTGTAAATATGCATGAGTAAGGCTGCCTGCACATATTCTTCATGGTCAGTGGATGAAGGCAGGAGAGGGATTGAGGCTGTGTCGGGTTGTGTGTGTGTGTGTGTGTGTGTGTGTGTGTGTGTGTGTGTGTGTGTGTGTGTGTGTGTGTGTGTGTGTGTGTGTGTATGTGTGTGTGTGTGTTCTGGAGAGGTGGATTGTGAGTCATGATTTGTGACTCATAAAGCGTCGGCAACCAAAACGGCTCTTTTTAACACATTGTTTTGTGGTAGAAATGCACAGATGGGGGATGCACTCCACTCCATAACGGGGCACATGTTCAATGTCACACACTTTAGATTTCTCAGAATTATTTGCTTGAGTTTGTTTTTTTTTCTTGTCCTTTCCGCCACCCGTGGCTTTGTCCTGGACATATGCATATCCCAGAAACACAGAAAAAGCACAGATAGCCGCAGCAGACGAGCTGCACGCTGACTTCACCATATGTGGGGTTGGGAGTGGTAGCAGACGCCAAGAGAAGAACCAGTCAGTACCAGCAACGCACAGCATGTCTCCTACCTCTTACTCATCAGCATGTACAGTCCTAATAATAAATCAGCCACCGAGTATGAAACAAATTTAACTTATTTTAATTAGTTGAACATACTTTTGACTTACTCCTGTTATAGTCTGTTGCTTTATGAAAGAAGCGTAATAGGATTGGATCTTAATCAAATTAGTATTCTGTTTCTTTTAAAGAACTTGGGGACAAAATTTATGATATTAGTGAGACCTGATATTGCAGTGTTAGTGTTGGGTTTTACGATGGCAATATTGATTTAATTGGGCCCAAATTTTCCTCACAACTCCCTTACTTTTTCATTATTTCCCTGCTCCTGTCACTTTCCACCAGATTTAGCATTTTGGACTCTGAAATTTACATCAAATGTGGACATCAAGGGCATTGAGTCAATTTCATTGATTAAATATGTTTTTTTTTCCCAAACAGAGCTTGAGAAATGACAAGCTACTAAATACTGCATCCAAGCAGTCATTTGCAGATGCAATATTGCAAAAATTGATATTCAGAGATGCACCGATCAGGCTTTCTCTGGTGAAAACCAATTTCCGTTCTCCTTAAGGTCCAACCTGCCATGTCCTATTTTAACCAAAGACTATTACTCATAAAAGAAATGGGCTCAGGGTTTTATTGATGTAGTACTTTTGAATCTAGCAGAAACGGTAATAAGGACAAGATTATTCCCATTTGCACATCAAAGCAAATATCCATAAGCTTTATTTGAATGGAAAAAGTGCATCAAAAAACAGGTTGTTGTAAACTGGAAATGTTGCAAATTCTTCATTTTGATGCATTTAATGAATAGGGAAAAAATCAGACAGATTGAATGATTTACCTCGAATGATGAAGTTTGATTTGCGACTGCAAATCAAACTTAACTGGAGTCGTAACACAACAATTATTGAAAGTATGTTATTGGAGTGGGATTCAGTTCAGATTAGTCTAGACTGACACCAATTGAATGATTATCTTAGTCCTTATAAATTGTCATTCAAGTGCAGATTAAATGTAAGAATAGAAAATCCTTAAATGTATGGAAGTAAATTAGTGCTAATAATCTAATAATCTAATAATTACCCTATTAATCCCAAAGACAATTTAAGTGAAACCAAAAAGCAAAACGGCAAAGTGTTTGTATCTCACATCTTTTCTTAGGGCAGATATGTAAAAATCATCAAAACTACAATAATTTTCCTGAAACTTTAGGGAAAACATTTATTATTATTATTATTATTATTATTATTATTATTATTATTATTATTATTATTATTATTATTATTATTATTATTATTGTTATTGTTATTATTATTATTAACCTTTTCGAATTTTCGTAGGTTATAACCACAAATGTAAATGTGTAAATAAAAATCTTAGAAGTGTGGCATGCATTTGTATTAATGCAGTTAAATGTTAATGCATTCAATTAAATGTTAATGCATTTAACTGCATTTGCAAATGCAGTTAAATGACTTTTCTCTACAGTGATGTCTTAGGAGATGTCTATAAGTTTTGTACATCTAAATATTTAATGGATAATCAGCGATTGTCTTACAGTCTTTTGCTGCTTCTAAAAGGAAAACTCTGACTTTCTTTCCTGCTTTTGATAACGGCATGCATTCCCACAGTATAAGGATGTCACCACCCTGTTTTGACATGGGGATGGTGTTTAGAAGTGGACCTGGTGTGTTCGTTTTCTGACACACTGTCCTGCATAACGGGAAACAGCTTTGATATGTTTAAAAAAATATCTATATTTGTCATGTCTACCTTAGCTGTTGGTCTCTTTAGCTCCTCCAGAGTTAAACTGGACTGACTGTCTGCTTCTCCTAAAATTCTGGTAGCTTGTCTGTCAACATCCAAAAATAACATTTTAATAGAATACAATGAAGCTTTTGCTTGACAAAATGTAGAATGGTCCAAGGAAAATTAATACTTCAGCGTAGATTTATCGATCCCTCTGTCAATTTGCAATTATTTTTGAGAACTTATAGAATATTTCCACATGAAACATGTTGCATTTTACCAGAAACATAAATATCAGAAAAAATATTCCACGTTCACAAAACTTCTTAATCAGCGAGGAAAATCTGCAGAATAGACTGCATAATTGTCAATGAGGGATCCTTACTCGACACATTAGTCGATAATGGTTGCGTAATCTCACAAGACGAGCAAATGAGCAGTGTCCAACACAAGACGGAGAAAGAGAGAGACGTTTGGTGTTAAGAGGCAAGTGTCTGTTGATTGGCTTCCTGCCTCACTGACTGGCGTGAATTTGGATTCTGATGGCCACATCTTGAGCTGTGAAAAAAACTGTCCCCTCCGGCCGTCAACACTCGAGAAGCAATTGGTGCAAAGTTTTTTTTTTTTTTTTACTGCGAGATGCACAGTTTTCCTGGATTTTCCTCCTTGTCTAATGGGACTAATTCTGCCTCTTCTCAATTTTGCTAACACACATTACAGTAGAACGCTCATTATTGCTTAACACCCATGCAACTCTTGTAATGAAAGTCATAGCGCCACATACAGAGCTCTGCCCCCACATTATCAAGGAAATACACTGCTACTAAATTCAACAGGAGAGATGTGTAATCCCACTGATAAATGTAGACTTTTTTCCCGGTAATTGTATGCAATTATCATCCTGTTAGGACGTGTACATATTAACACCTTTAGCGTTCATTGTTACTAATAAGGAACAGACAAAACCGGCAGTCTTTGTAATCGCCTAAAAATAAAGGCATCAAACGGACACCACGGTTTTCAGAGGACGGAGGAGGGGGGAAAGATAGAGCGGAGGCTGGGAGGGAGTGTGCGAGGAGGATAGGGCACGGGAGTGTGGAAAAGTGATGGTGAGGAAAGATATGAACACTTTCGGAAAGCGGGAGAAGAGAGGTGGAAAGAGAAGGTCGGAGACGAACATGGAGACAGGGAGGGAGATAAGACTGCGGCGTTTCTCAGCAGGAGAGCTGCATCTCTCCTTGGGCTTAGCAACACGACACAGTCTCAGCATCAACCCGGATGGTTTTCATCAGCGATGCAGATTCCTCAAACAGCACTGGCACACACACACACGCATAAACACACACACTTGTCTTTTTGGAATGAAAGAGGGAGTCTAGTGGGTGCTCCAATTGTCTCTTACCTGCTCCATCAATTTCCATCATTTCTGGGCGGGTGCTGGAAGTAGTGGCCCAATTGGCGATTCACTCCAGTACCCCATCTGGCATTTTGTGTTCATTTCTTTGCCGCTTGCCAAAACAAGAACATACACACATTGATTTAGAGTGCTTGTTTGGCATTTAGATAATTGAAATAGCCACAATACTCATTATGGGCCCATTATATTACCTTTATGAAAATATTTCCTTATGCCCTCATTATTTGTTAAGCATTTGAAAGAGAGTTTTGGTATTTTTTCCTTGTGCGTATATCTCCACGGGTTTGTCCTTGTTGCTATACAAACGACCTGCGCAAATGTAAATTTTTCACATTGTGCATGCTTTGCCATCCCTCTGTGATCCTCGCTGTGCATTTGCGACATGATACCGCCGCGCTTATTTCTGTGTGCGTTTGTCTAAAAAGGAATGAAACTGACTCTGATCTTATCCAGCTTAAGACAAATACGCTGTTCTGCCTGAAGACATTGTCATGGAAACAAACCGGTTTCCCTGGGTACCAGAGAGAAGGCCAAATTCAAACTCTACAGATGGAGGCAGAAGGGAAGGAGAGATATGGGCAAAAAGACACACAAAAAGAAAAGATTTAGCACAGTGGCAGGAGGCGCTTTTCTCATTACTTTACCTAAAATGAAAGCCAGAGGTATTTAAAAGACTCCTAAGTGTGACGAAAACGCATTTAGAACATGTAAATCTGCTATTATGCAAAAGGCTTTGTTGTCATTAATGCTAGTTCAATGTATTTAAAACAGTGCAGCATAAAGTATAGAAATGAGCACAGTGCAACACCTAGCAGTCCATTATTAATGCCATGTATTCACGCTCTGCATACCAATAATATTGTTGACCAATTAAATGAGCCCTTGATGTCCACATCTAATGTAGAGATTTGATGTGGGGAAAAAAGAGGACAGAGAAAACATTCGTTTACTGCAACTGGTATCAATTTAACAACTATGAAACACACATTTTTCTTATATTGTGTAGCCTTTTTTCCCCCCTGAGATGCCACCTACATTTGCTGTTATTGGTTGACACAGAATTAAGGACCTCATAAGTATGACACCCCTTCTAAAAACACTTATAATCGCCTGTTTTAATAGTTCAAACACCAAATATACCTTAATATGCATTAATAAGCACAGTAGAAACCATCTTACCACAGAAATTAATGTCTACAGTCTTCCTCACCTCCGCTCTTGGTGTAGCAAGTCAAGTAGCATCAGTATTTTAGCTTCCCATTCTGCATTTTCTTTTGAATATTTTAGACATACTCTCAGTGGCTTTTCTGCAAATAATTTGGATTTACTTTGCACAGAAAAGTCCACAAAAAGTTTAATCCACAAATAGTTTCTACATAAAAGCTTAGTGGTATTGATTGGATATTGTAATATAATCGATACCAACCATTAGAAATATGATGAGGGGGGAAGTAGTTTTGAATCAAAGGACTAACATTTATCCTTTAAGTAATCTTCACTCAGTAAAACCTTTCACACTTTCACACAGTTGCATTGTTAGCACTTCCTTGTTGTGTTGATGTATTGTTAATTTGTTGATTGGAAAAGGCAATACTTTTGATTCTGAAACCAGTCATTCATCGGTCAAGGCTGGTCAGGCAGAAAAAAAATTCTGCCTAATGTTTTCTCTCTATTCTCTCTATTCTGCTTTTAATAAATTAATTGGTTTAAAATGGCAACAGGAGGTTGGAGGACTGCGATTATCTCAATCTAAAAAAACAAAAAACTAAAATTACACAATCTATGGTGTAATAACGAGAGTCAAGTAAAATATAAGTAAAGCTAAAAAGGATCAACTAAAGCTGGAATATGTTCTCAAAAAGATCATTAAAGCTTAATAAATATCTTAAATCAAGAAGACAAACTCGTATACAAAGTTTCTTCAGATTTCAATTTGGATTGATTTCCATTTCTTTTTCCCAAGGACTGTTATGCATAAAAGATATAAATGTACTTTTGAATCCAACAGAAATTGAAGAAATTAAAAAATGAATCCAATTGATAAATCAAAGCATAGTCCCCTGACCTGTATCAGATTTTTTATTTAACCTAAAAGGTTCTCATTGTTCAAACAGTTTTGATGCACTTAACGAATAGAAAAGCTGGTTCAGGTAAAAATGGCCAGTTCTGATCTCTATTTTTTCCAATCATGTCAATTCTTTTGTACTGATTTGTTATTCCTCATTTTACTTTTTGCAACCGGTGTGGCGTCTCAAGCTAGGAGCTAACGTCTTCATTTTAACAAAAAAAAGAGGAGAAAAAGAGATCCCGTATTTGAGACAGCCGATCTGTCTCTACGTCCTGACAGTAATATCCTCCTCTACAGTATTGCTCCCCTGGCTGTGATGTGATAACCCAATCGGTTTCTAAGCCAGACGTGGTATATCACAGAGCAGAGATGGAAACAGCACTCGTTTAGCGAGCTCGCCTTTTACCAACTGAATTTTCAGACGTGAAGGCACTACTATCGGAACGTTATATATACTGAAATGCATTTACATACATTTCCAACTCTGGACATCTACATCTATACACTGCATATGAGTTTTTAGTTAATCCACCTGTCGGTTATTAAGAAGGAATGCCTTCATGCAGGATGTTTGCAATATAAATGTGTGTGTGTGTGTGTGTGTGTGTGTGTGTGTGTGTGTGTGTGTGTGTGTGTGTGTGTGTGTGTGTGTGTGTGTGCAGTGTCTGAGTGGAGCTGATAGCAGAACTGCATGGTGGGCTAAAAACGAGGTGCAGGGGAATTGCAGTGTGCTATCTCCAGAATGACAGGGCTGCCATGATTGAGGCTTGCAACACCAGGATTTAGATACACCAGCATTTTTCTCTGTTTCATTCTCTCCGGCCGGCCGGCCCAGCCCCTCGATCTGCCACTCCCATACCTCGAGCCGTCTTGCTATCCCTCCATTTCTCCCATCTCAATGAGTGCCTCCATTCCCCGTTTCTCCTTTCAAATCCCTCCTGTGCATTTCTCTCTTTTCTCTCCCCTGCTTCTTTTCACCCTGCTCCCTCTATCAGGTGCTGTATAATGAAGGCTCCCCTGATGTGCTCCCAGCCTCCATCGGCCATTTTGATTCAGTACAGCTGTCCATGATAATGTACTGTTCACTCAATCACTCTTTCTCTCTCTTCTCCTCCTTCACCATCTCTCTTCCTGTCTCTCTTTCTCTGAAAGACACATGCACACTCTTGTATTTCGCTTTTTTTTTTTTTTTTTTGCTGGAGCCCCCTGTGACACAGGGTTGCCATGGAGAAACCAAATTACTCTGTGAAACATTGAGGAGACCCATGAGATCAGACAAAGCCGTAAATGACACACACACACACACACACACACACACACACACACACACACACACACACACACACACACACACACACACACACACCATACGTGCACCAGCATACAGGAAAATCCGTGTGATGTGTGTTTGATTATTTGAGGGGAGGTACAGTTGCAGCTGGTCCCTCGGAGCAGCAGAGATCCGATCAGCTTTTCCGTCTCTCCCTGCCTCCCCCGTCTCCCTATAGATTGCCTTATTCATAAGAGCAGCAGCTTTCAAGGTCTAACGCCAATCATCTTTAAATTTCTGCTTATTCCCGCTCCTCCTCTAGCCTTGATTGTTCAGATCTTACTTCTTTTGAACACTATTCACATATATTTTCAGATGCATTTCATAGATTCAAATTTTTTTTCCCTTCTTCTTTCTTTAATCCTCGCCTTATGGCTGCAAGGTCATTAGATCTATACTTCAATTTCAGTTTTATTCTGTCCAGTCTTCCTGTTATCTGCTGAAAGTCTCACTCTTTTTTACGCATGTCGTTGTAAGTACAGTTTTCTTTCATGTAGGGCTTCCTCTGGGCTTCCTCTGACTTAATTTGAAAAACCAAATTAATTAACCTTATATGTCTTCTTCCTTCAGTAACTCCACATACACAAAAGAATATTGAAAATAGTAAAATGTTTTGGTGTTTCAGATACGTTAGTCACAAGACAGAGCAGTTCCAGATGAAAAACAGCAAATTTTAATTTCTAATTACTGAATTTCTAGGTTTTTCAGTCAGGGCACTTTTCTGCATAGTCCACCTCCTTCTTGCTTAGCTGAGCGGCAAAACATTGAAGGTGGCAACTGCCGTTAGCAGTTGGATAAGGGGTAATTAAATATTTACAACTGTTTGACTCAAAAGGGATTCTTGTGACCGACAAAAAGATTATTCTGAATACAAAATCACACTAAAGCAGAGACGAGAGTTGCATGTTATTTATGCATTACTTATTTCTACAGTGAAAATTTTGCTAAGCAAAGTCTGGGCCCATTTACATTCCTGGCTATGCATGGACTCAAAACAGGAAGTATGATCAATCTCAAGTAAGTCAAGAACCTGAGTGGACACTTTAGCTGCATCCTCGTACATACAGTTCCCTGCTGGCATTTTCTGTGAAGATGAAATTATATATTTTAATTCACGGTGCTGCCTATGATACCCTTTATATGATGTCAGTGCAAATGGGGATAAATAGCTGGAGGGCAGAGATGCCCATTTAAAAGCAAAATATGTAAAGTTAGATCACGTCTTGTATAGGTTTTAACTGCAGAATGTGAAAGATAGTTGTTGTGCGGTAAAAGCACATTATTTAGGTTCAGTTGGACCAAAATTTTGGTCGATAAAAGGCACTTAAGGATGCAAAAATAAAGACGTTTAACCCTCCAGTCAAATTTGCAGTACCATAATTCCACCACACTTTGCGCTATCGGAAGAATTTCTCAAAGGGGAGACATTGCGCTTTCTAGCCAATATCAGGGTTATTACACCTCCACCGTAGCAGGAAGTGAAATTAATCTGAGGGAGGCTCTTTTAATAGACGGTAAATTGTGAAAATAACTTGCTAGATATTGAAAGCTCCAGTTGTTATGGATAAATGGGCAAATAAATTTACTCACAAGACATTTAAAGAACTGCGTACAATTAAAATAAGCAAAAATATCCAGGTGGAGATTTGAAACATAGGTCTAAAAAGGTTAATGAGGCAAAGGGGAGTGAATGGAAACTGAAACCAGAGTCCAAAAATCAGAGTCTAGGAACCCAAATCTAACACATGAAAAAATAATGAAGAGCAGGATAAATCCAAAACAAGAGCCAGCAGAGACAGACTCCCCAAAAGAGGGATATATACTGAGGAGAGGTGATCAGTGAAACATTACACAGGTGGAGACTAATCAACCAGAGTGAGAGCAGCTGATTGAGAGACAGAGGGAATGTAATGAAATAAGTGGCTGAACAGAAACGATCAATCACAAAACAGAACACAATTAGAGTGACCAAAGGAGACAAAGAAACTATGAAGCAGGAGAGAAAAACAACAGGAAGTAAAGAAGAGGCAGTACAGGAAGGACATGGTCTGAAAACAGCTGAAGCAGTTGATGATCTCTGATTCCTTAGAGTTTTTCTCCTTGAGCTTCACTAAAACTAAACCAAAAACTAATTGAAAACTGATTTATTTGTTTGTAAGGTTATTCTATAACAGCTTAACATCAAATAATGTTTGACGTTTTCTAAAAGAAAAATTAGCTGTTTTTATTTCACTTCATCTTTAAAATCAACCAGACAGGAATCCAGTTTGAGGGTTGGACTCTGTCTGTTCTGTTGTTTGTTCAACTGAATATAATCAGACTGTATTGTTGAGATGGTTTCTGAGAGGCAAAGCCAGGCTAATAAAGGCCAGACAGACCTCAGACCACTTTTACCACAATTAAATTCAACAAAAGTTTAGAGCTTGTGATGGTACTTGAAACAGGCACACAGTGCCCTGCACAAATATTCATACTTCTTTAACATTGAAGATAAATGCTACAGGACAGAGTTTAGGATGGCCACTTGAGAAAGAGGAGAAAGAAGAAGATTAAAATAGTCATTGCAATATTTACAAATATTCTCATATAGCAAGATTTTCTAATATCATGTAGCCCTAATATTCTCTGATCTAAATTATTTTGCTTGTATTTAAGTGATATCTTTGTTGGTCAGATAGTAATGAAGCCTGAATATTAGGATGCGTTTACACTGCAGCCTGAAGTGACCCAATTCCAATTTTTTTGGCGTAATGCGACCTGTATCCAGTCTTTTCATGGCAGTGTGAACAGCACAGGTCGGATTCCTTTTCGAATGTGACCCATATCTGATATGTATCCGATTCAAATGTGACCTAACGTCCTGGCCGCATTCATCCGAACTGAACATCACTGAATCTCAACAAATCTCACTATTCTACGTCCTGAAAACCAACAACCATGACGGACTAAATGAGGATTAAGTTGTTAATATGCTGCTCCGGCCCGACAGCAACTTCAAATATATAAGCTAAGCTCCACTGTTAGCCTCCATGTTTGCTTCCTCAAACACTGAGCACTTTTTCTTTTTATGGCAGTTGGCAGAACACTGAGAACGTTGACGCTATTGCGCCCTCTACTGCGCATGCGGGACACTTTCAGGTCGTTTGCCTGTTCAGACTGCAGAACACATACAGGTCGCATTTACTGGCAGTGTGAACGGCCCCGGCAAAAAAATCGGAATTGCCAAAAAATCGGAATTGGGTCCCTTCAGATTGCAGTGTGAACACACCCTTAGTACTATTAAACCAAAACTGGTTTAGTTTCACCATTTTCCAGACTTACTAGGAGTTTCATCTATAGACTTCAGCCGCAGTCTCAAGTCTTTTTCAGATTTATGCACTCCTTTCACAAAGACGATCACAATTATGATTCATTGAACTTTGGAGGACACAGTTTAAGAAAAAGAAAGAAATACTTTTGCAGATCACTACATTTTGGAAATTGTTTCTTTGTCTCCTCAGTTTATCGTTAATTTCAGGTAATTGTTGAGCGTTTCCGTGTCAGGGCCACAGTACTCCTCCGTCCTCCGACTCCCTGGCGTTGATCGACAGTGCTTTCCACAGGATGAAGTGTGACATGCGGTGTGTATGTCAGTGTCTGCTTCAGTGTTTACTCTGAGCTAATACTGATTCACTCCATTAATCTGAGCTACAACAGATCCACTCCAACCTGCCCACTTGAGGGAGATGAAGGGGCGGGGGCTGTTGCAGATGCACGCTCAACACATGGTCGCGTTCGCGTAACCCCACGTATGCCTTTCTCTTCTGATTTGCACGCGTGATGCAACAGAGCGAGCGTTCGCGGGCCGGGACGTCCAAATCGATGCGGAGATGCTTTATGTTCTCCTGTCTGCTCTAATGACGTGTCTGTAAATTAACAACAGAATAGCGGAGCAGCGCTCTGAAACCTAATGGCACCTCTGTAAATTACTGTTGAATGCTGCTGGACGCCTGCGTGTGTTCTCATTGTAAACACACCGCCATCCCCTTTTCCCTCCTTTCTTTGTTGGCACCTCATCTACATTTGTCTGAGGTTGTGTGGTTGTGTGATTGTACTAACACTGTTGCTTGTTTTTTCAGTCTGAGTGTGTGTTTTTTGTGTGTGCCGATCTCTCTCTCTCTCTCCCTTCCCCTCACTCTTTCAGTAAAGACTAGCCCTAGGCTATGAGTTGGTAATAGCTTTTCTGACAACTATACACCAATATTTACAGAGACCAGCACCCACCCACACCCACACATATTTAATGCACATATAAAATAGTATGTAGTTTCCTGTGCACACTTTCACATGCCTAAATGCAGAGCTGCACACAGGGTTTCTTTCTGCAGGCGCACACACACAGTCTTAATTAACATGCTGGGAGGGAAGGAGTCACACACCAGAGGAACTCTCACACATGCTGGCAAACAACGTGTTGTTTCTCACTCGTATATTGGCATTCACACTCTGGGTTGTTGTTTTTTTCATGCAGCAGGACCACAGAAAGACAATTTGCCACAATTTGGCCCCTGAATTGTGATATATTCTCACTTTTTCCTCCTCATTATTCTCTTTGCGTTACATTCACTCGAGTGCGGCCAATTCCATCCTAGCGCTCCTCTTCTTTCCTCTCGCCACCTTAATAACCTATTACACTTCAGTCTATTCATTATGTGGCAATCCTTTCTACGCCTGGACTCTATGGTGGTTCCCTTGCCAAGTGTCTGTCTTTCTGCGGCTTCACCTGGCCTGCGTTAAACTTCTTCTCTCATCTCCTGGTCATGGCGAACTACAAGATGGTGGTTGTGCCCGGAGAAGAGAGCGGAAAAGAAAAGGAAAGGAAAAAAAAGAGGCCAACAAGATGTGTGGAGAGAAACGGTGGCACGAGGCCAGGAGGGAGGTGTCAGAGATACTGGGATGCAGAGGAAGGGTGATGCTTTGGTGGAGGAGAGATAATGTCATCTCTTACTTGTTTATGCGATCGTTTTTGTTTTCTTGTTCTCGCTTGCATGGTTTTTTTTTCTCTGCTTGCTTTACATTGATGTGTGAGTAGGTGTAAGACCAGATAAGTAAATGTGAGCTTAAGTATGATGGATTGTGAAACCTTGGTTTAGTTTCCTTGGAGGTCACAGAGGGTGTTCAAGGTAAGTTTCCATTGGCCGAATGCCTGGTTCTCTGAATTTCATAGCAGCTTGCAAAATGATCCATACTCCTTAAACTTTTTTCACACTGTTTGTTTGAACCAAAATTTTCGGTCCACATTGTTGTGATTTTATGCGGCAGACTAACACAAAGGACGGGATAGAAAATGATAACGTGTGTTTAAAATGTTGCGTAAATAAAAAAGTGGAGAATGTATGTTTGCATTCAGCCCCATCTGAATTAATACTGTAAAATCAGCTCCAATATGCACAATTAGAAATGAAAATTTTAGCTCCATCCACTTTGATGCCTCCACCACTTTGTTTTCTTTTAGCAAAGATGTATTCTGGGTGCTTTGCATGTTCAGCGTTCATACTAGTGCTTAAAATCCTTGAAAATGATTAGCTGTTTCAATTAGGCATTTTCAAGGTTTGGAAAGTGCTTTATATTGAAACTTTAGCAGTTTTGTAATTAAGTGCAATTAAAAGCTTAAATTTGGAAAACATTACTAGCAAATGAAGCCAGATATTTTCATAGACTTAATAAAAAGAAACAAACACGTTTATTTTTTTCTCACTGACTAAACCTTTCTTGTTTTAGGTTGGTTAAAATTACCAACATTATTTAAATTGCTAAATGCCAGAAAGCTTAGTAAGAACATATTCTAGAGATTTTTTTTGTAACTTTCTTTTTATATTGTGTTTAAGCATTACATTTGAGCAGGAAGGTCCTTAACCTTAACATGACTTATTTAGACTGCTTTAATGTAAAGAATATTTATTAGAATAAATTTCTCAATGAATTATTGAGCTGTGTAATTGAAACAAAGGTTGTACATTACATGTTAAACAATGTTACTGAAATTGGACAGTTTTTTTGTAAAATTTGTGACATGAGGATCTTCTTTTTTCACTAATGCAAAGTTAGTTGGTTGTGTTGGGTTTTAATTAGTACGGCCACACCTGTCAGATCTTTATTTGGAAGAAAAGTGGACAACCATGTATCATTTCCCCTTTACTTAACAGTCCTGCACTGCCTTGTGTTGGTGTACCACATAAAATCGAAGCAAAATACGCCACAATTTGGGTTGTGTGACGAAATATGAAAAAGTTCAAGGGCTATGAATATATTTGCAAGGGACCATAATTGGCTTTGGCTGCCATGAAGCTTGCAGGCTGCTCTTCTCCATTTCCATTGGCAGTTTTTCCCAATCTTATCGAATTCCTCCAAACCTCGACTGCTGCTGCACAAAGTTACACCAAAAAAGTGTGTCTTTTTCCGAACATCGAGAAATGAGCCATGTTGTCAAACAAGACCACATCACTTTCGACTGCCAGCACAGCTGTTCTCTCAAAAGAGAGCGTGGCAGGTTTCATAACGAGTTTGGAACGCTCTACTCTCACGACTGTCTCTCTCATATCCACACTGTTTAATCTCTAACCCACATGACTGATCAAAGCTTGTTTACCCACCACTCCATGGTGCGATTAGAGGTACTGAAGGAAGTGTTTCTTCCAACTGCTGGCATCAGTGAGGCTTTGCTTGACAATAACAACATTTTCAGCATCTTAAGGAATATGTTTTTGTACTGAGCATTGGAATCAAATTTAACCAGCCAGCTGAGATTTGTTTTACTCGACTGGCTCTGATGAACACCCACCATTTTCTTTCCCTCAGCGGTTTATGAAGAGCAGTGTGGGAAGAGGCATTATAGCTGAGATAATGTGCTAATCATTAGAATAATGTTCAACAAACCTGTAACATTTACAAATGTTTTTTTTTCTCCTCCCCCCGCTTGCCTCTCTTCATAGCTCGTGAGGAGTATGTTGCCACCTTTAAGGGCTCTGAGTACTTCTGCTACGACTTGTCGCCCAACCCCATCCAGTCCAGCAGCGACGAAATCACGCTCTCCTTCAAGACGCTGCAGCGCAACGGCCTGATGCTGCACACGGGCAAGTCAGCCGACTACGTGAACCTGGCACTAAAGAATGGTGCCGTGTCCCTTGTCATTAATCTCGGCTCTGGGGCCTTCGAAGCCCTGGTGGAGCCCGTCAACGGCAAGTTCAACGACAACGCCTGGCACGACGTGAAAGTCACCCGCAACCTGAGACAGGTAACCAGACTACAACAGGTAGAGAGAGGAGTGAGCGGCCGAGCAGAAAGGAGAAGCAATGATAAAGAGTTAAACTAACAGAGGGACAAAAAAGAAAAGACAGGAAGTACATCACAATATAGAGCTGACATTTACATAAATCTATAGGGGTGTAAAAAATGATTATATATTCACTATTTCCCATTATATTTTTCATTAAAGTGATTCCATGGTGATCAGCCCTGGAATCATAGCTACAAAATGTTTACTATGCAACAACTTCACAATGAACTGAATTTCTTCTTTATATCTTAACTTAAGCTTGATTTCTCTCCAGAATAGATGTTGTGTGAGTAATACTACTTGGCACTCTCTTTTTTGTCAATGCCTTTTTAATGGCAAGATGTGGGTCATATATATATATATATATATATATATATATATATATATATATATA